>NDXZ01089854.1:0-12269 GCA_003055125.1 Paykullia maculata | reverse complement strand
AAAAAAAAAAAAAAAAAAACATTAAATTTAACGAAAAATTAAGAAAAAATAATAACAATTTTGAAATATAAAAATCCTTAAAAAAAAATATTGTTGTGATGATGAGAAAGGAGCGCACATTTACAGAGACAGACATATAGAACCTTAGTCTCGTTGCCAATCATAGAGTCAATTACTGTTTCACCCTATCCTGGCTTTCACATAACACTTTACACAGTGTGTCATCCTTCCATTTATACCTTCATTGATGAAGCATAATCAACCATATTATGAGTTTTCATTAAGCCTTTTTGTGGTTTTTACTTAAAACCAACGTGTGATGGTTTGTTCATGTCTCCATATCCCCTGCCGCTGTCTCTTAATTGTTCGTCATTGCTTTCATATTCATGTACTATATTTTTACCTCGATTTGTTGCACATTTAAATAAAAGGAAATCTGTCGTTATTATGCCGTTATATCACAACGATGCCGGTATGTGGTTAAGAATTTTCTTTCTGACTTTTTTGTTGATCCTCATTCGCTCTAAATGTATGGTATATTGGACACAGGCCAGTATTTTTGCAAGTCCACCACCAACCATTCAGCCTTTATTGAATTGTTTTAATTTCTTTTTGAGTATGGTGGTTTTCATTACAAGGCAATAGCAGCTGNTTTTTTTTTTTTTTTGGTTCTTTACTTTTAATTATTAATTAAAAAATACACGTTGTCAGGATATTCTGGTTCTCTTGCTGCACTTTTTAATACATTTGTAACAAAAAAAAAAATTCTTAATTTGTATAAAAGTATGGTTTGTTTGTTGGCTTATGCTCATGTTTGCTCACGTAAGTGGAAAGAAATTTACTCATAATTATTAAAACTTATTCTCACGTGGTATAATTTTGGATATAATCTCGAAAATAAATTTAAAAAACAAAAATTCTTTTGGTTTATAAAGTTTTATAAAAATATAAAATCACGATTAATTATGCTTAATGCTCACTAATAGCGACTTTTTTACTCCCGCTCATGCACGTTCATGTAGTTATTAAAACCAAAAAAGCGCCATCATGCGTGAGCAGGCATGATTTACGCCAAATAAAGCATCTTTATCGTCCAGTTTTTCTCTTAATTAAATCAACAATTTTTTAATATTTTTAATGAAACAAACAAAATCGTTACAAAAATAAATTAAAGAAAGACCATTTTTTCTATTAAACAATATTAAAACCAAAATAAAATAAAACAAATTATTTATTAAAATTTTCTGTAAAAAAGTTTCAAGAACATTTTCTATTACTAAATAATTTAAAAAATATATTTCTGTAAAAAAAAAAATTAATAAAAATAATATTAATAAAAATTGGAATTTTTAGCACGGAATTTTGCAGAAAATTTAATTAAAAATATTCTTTAAATCTAATATTTATTAAATTGTTTTTCTTTAGATAAAAACTTTATCAAACAAACATTGTTTATTAACGCCAACTTGTCAACATTTGTCTTGTAACGAAAATGTATTAATTTTTTTTAATAAATATGTACAAGTTTCTATAAAACAATTTTTTGTAAAGAAAAGTAGATGAAAATGTACTAATCACTTTGATTGTTAAATTTTTTCCATTATTAACCCCCGTTTTACACATAATCTCTTAATATTGCTCTTAGCCTTAATTACATAAAATGTTAAGTCATCAATTGTATTGTTTTTATTTAACAATTCTTTTTTATTAAAGTGCCATAAATTATTCCTAAATTTTTTTCTATCCTCTAATTAATTTTTTTTAATTAATCACTTTAACATAACATTCAGCAATAATTTTAAATTGATTTCTAACGGCAAATTAATTAAGTTTTTTTTTTTTTGTTGTTTAACAATTAAATTGTGTTTTTAACACGAGTTTTTCCGCAGCAATGGAATTTCAAAGTTAATGGAGCTAAAACAATGTTTTTAAAGCAAATATAAAGTGTATTGTTCGCTTTTAAATAAAATAAATTATATTTGTTTTATTAACACTTTTATAACGAAGTAGAGCAATGAACTTGATAAGTGTTTGAAATTAAAGTAGCCTTTAATTGTTTATAAAAAATTAAGCTGTTTTTTTTTATGAAAAGTTATAAAATGTTTACAAGTCAACGTCCAGTGTTCGAAATG
The DNA here is from genome assembly GCA_003055125.1 of Paykullia maculata. NCBI lineage: Eukaryota > Metazoa > Arthropoda > Insecta > Diptera > Rhinophoridae > Paykullia > Paykullia maculata. The sequence continues at coordinate 10,137 of NDXZ01089854.1, read as the reverse complement.
CAATAAATTTTAAAGGTTTCTTTGTTGGAAATATATTTTTAAACCTGGAGTACTTACAGCTGTAAAAATACTTAACTAAATATATTTATGTTCACTTTCTTTGCTGCCTTGAAAAAGATGTCAAATCTCCTTGTTATATTCATTACTTGGTAATCGTTTCAAAATATCTTCTCGTTTAAAAATATCTTATCGTTTCAAATCAAAATTGACGCCGATTGCTCTACATAAAACACTTTGCGTCGACGATGACGATTCATTGCTTACTACGAGTATCCGATCAGGGTCACTTGCTTAGGACGAAGACGTAGCCAAGCCCGAAGTTCGACCAAAATTTTTACAATTTGGCCGATCCAAAGCTGAAGTCTATTATTTTTTGTTTAATTAATACAAATTACAACAGTTTGTTTAAAAGAACAATTCAATTTACAAACTTTAAACAAAATGTTTATAATTTGATATTAGTTCGTATTCAGTGTTTAGAAAAAAAATGCCGTGAAACAATTCGGCTGCGGAATTCGTAGCCGAACAAAATTACATATTCGGTTGGTCACTATTACTTACTTATTATTAGATAAACTTTGTATATTTTCTAGAATTTTTTTTTAAATAATTTAATTTTTATATATTCAATTTTTAATCTCTAATCCTTTTTCTTCTCCTTGCAGGTAAGTTTTAACTTTGTTTAACTGATAACCAAGGACTGCAAGTAACAGGTATTTAAACGCCATAACTGAACAAATTGGTGGTATCATTTATTTTCTCAAATTGTACTTTTTTTTAATCGAAATGAATTTACAATAAAATTATAACCTTTATATATACAGTATGCGACAAAACATACGCATGAACCTATGGTTAATACGGTATGCCTTAATAACATAGCCAAACACATATAAATTTCAAATAGTTTTATTTATTGTTAATATTTATAAACTCAATTTTCTAAAACAAAAACAAACAAAATTTATTATCAGAAATAAGAAAAATTCATATTAAAGCTTCAACCTAATTTCTTGTACGCAACCAAACATTAGCACATTTTCCATTTATTCAATAAAATATTAAATGCCACTAATATTTTGTTGCGTAGCCCTTATTTTTTAAAACTTCTTCACATCTACGTGGCATGGACTCTGTTGGATTAGATAAAATTTCACTGGAAATTCCATTCCATGCAATTTCGACTTGTCGAAAAAGGTCATCCGTATTTTTGCAATTGTCTCGATTTATTTTGCGATCTACAATATCCCATAGATTTTCTATGGGATTGAGATCAGGCGATTGTGCTGGCCACTTCAAACCACTCTTTTGTTTTGGGTCATTGTCGTGCTGATACCTCCATTTAAGTGGAATTTCATCCTCGGCGTGTGGCAGCATTACATTTTTCAGGATATCTTTATACATAAAACGATCCATTATACCATTTATTTTATGAATTGGTCCGATCCCATGGCCAGAAAAACATCCCCATACTAAAACATTTCCTCCTTCGTGCCTGACCGTGCCTTTAGTATACCGAGGATTAAGGTGTTGTATTTAGGGCTTCGTACTAGCCTAAATCCATCAGATTTCTTCAGATTATACTTGGATTCATCAGAAAAGAGCACGCTCTTCCATTGAGTTGTACTCCAATTTGAGTGCATCTTTACGAATTCAATTCTAGCTAGTCTACGTCTACGTCTAGTGACGGAAATATATGGTTTTTTTGCACTTCGGTATGATTTTAATCCATCTTCAACAGCTCGTGTTTGGATTGACCGAATTGAAATATTCAGTGGTAATTGGTTTGCAATTGACCTTTCTGATATATATAAATGGATCCTTTTTATCAGTCGAACTATTGCCTGGTCGTCCCGTTTGCTGGTTTTCCGCGGCCGACCACCTTTGTGTATGGAAGTCAAAGAGCCTGAAGAACGAAAAAGGCTTATAATAAGTGAAATAACACTATGACTGATTCCAAATTTGGATGTCACTGATTCACCTTTTTTATAATCACTTATTATTTTTTCTTTTATCTGCACTGTTACCCATTTTTTCATTAAAAACTTGCAAAATATGGCCGATGACTTAGAAAGATCACTTACGACTATAACCACGTGCAAATTTTCTCTAACTATTCTTACAATTGAAAAAAAAAATTTTTTTTTCCTGATTTAACGGTACTTGTTGTTGGCAGTCTTTGTCGATAAATGAGTAATGTCAATATCTATTATTTCGAGCTTTTGCTGCGGACAAAACGCAATATTGTCAGTTTAATATAATTTTTTTCTATTAAAAATATTTTTTTTTTTTGGTTTATGTCTAGTGTAAAAAAATGATCCTATTATCGTTATAAACAAATAAAAAGCATTTAAATCCCGGTGAGTTTTTCAATGCTATTAAGCTTTATGATAGTAATTACAAATTTATGCATTTGTTTTGTTGCATACTGTATATGACAAGAGTATACTAATATACTCTTGTCATTTTATTTGTAGTTTTTATTATATTCCTTTATTGAACCCGTTTCAATAGAAAAGTAAATTTATATCCGTTCGAAAGTCAATATAAAAAAATTCGGCACACCCCTAATAACTTTACACAAAGATCAAACTTTTGTAAAGTGATGCATACACATTACAACAGCAAAGTAAATGTGAATAAGTAGGATTCTAACCACAAAAATCTTAATCCTCAAAATAAAAATTCGATTTCAGGAATAATTTGCTTATTCATTTGGCAAATAATTCGGTTGCAACAACGAATCGGTTTTCTTAATGTTGATAACTAATTTTTTTTATTACAATAAGTTTTCAAAAATATATTTCCTACATATAACTAATAATTTTAGTATCTTTTTACATAAAGAATTAATTCTAATTTAGTCCCGGTTAGTACTGCATTTATATCAAATAACATTAAAAATATGGGATCATATTAACTTTTCCATCCATCCCATAATGCAAAGCAATGTTTATTAAAAATGTTTCTACTACAAAGCTGTTGGCTTAAATTTAATATTTATGTATATTAAAATTCAATGTAACCGCAACTAAAAATAAATCCGTTTTATAAATAAACATCATCGCAACTTAAAAACAATAACAAATAATTAAAATCTAATTATTAAACATGCTACAATAAACACGTGTTTTTGTTTACGGTTCGCCTTCAAATCTACAAAACAAAAACTAAATCAATAACAAAAAAAAAGAAATATCATAGAAAAACAATAGAGAAATCTTACAATTAATTAAAGAATATTGATATGTAAAAAATCCACACACACACACTTACACTTTCTTATATTTTATTACTTGTTATAGTTATTGAAATCGAATGTTATTACAAAATGAGAAATACAATATAATTTTTGAATTCACTATACTTTTATTGTTACTGTTTGTTGTTTATATAATTGCCTTAATAAAGTACAAAAACAAATTAAAATAAATAAATAAAAATATTTCTTTATATTTTTTTATTAACTAAAATCTACTTGCCCCCTTTTTTCAACGAATTTGAATATTTGTTTTATTTTCAAACTCAAAACTCTTTTTTTTTGATATTTCTTAGCTAAAAACTCAATTAAATATTGGATAAAAAGGCTTTATTTAAGTTTCATAAAATTTTATTATTTTCCTTTGAATTTTTATTTCTATTTTACAACCAAACCTAAATCAGAGCGCTGACATTGCAGTTATTTTTACAATTTTACTACTGTAAACAAAAAATCTGTTTAAAATTTCTCAGTACATTTTTTTTATTTTTTTTTTATTTATTTATTTTTTTTTTTTTGTTTGTTTGTTTGATTAGTATTTTTGGTGTTGAATATAAGAATTATCTATTTAACTCGCCGTTTAAAAAAAAGAGTATGGGAATTTTAACAATAGCACTTACAAAGCGAAACGGTATTTAATTGGGGTATATTTACACTGACAGATTTAACTGCAACTGAAAATATGTATTTTTTGTAGTTGTTTTTTTTAACAACTCACCGAACAAGTTAAAAAATATTTTACTTTGAATTTTAAAAAATTTTTCATTTAAAAATTACTTAACGAATCACTACTTGAATGTACTACAATCAGTTACTGTAATAATATTCTGAATGTACTGTTCACGAAACAACGTTAACGCACTTACTTAGGTAGTTCCCTTCAGCGTTTATAATAGGCGCCAGTCAACGCAACGCTCAACACTCTTATTTAGGTTGGTCTGTTAAAGAAGCAAAATTTTTGTTTGTTTGTTTGTATATAAGGGGACCCCCCAAGTGTCATGATAAAATCTTCATCATGGTGCTATTGGTCTCGGGGAAAAGAGGGTCCAAAGTGGTAATTCATCAGAATCTCTTTTGTACCTCGGTAACTAGTTAGCACCCAGGACTTGTCTTGGACTGGTTATTGGTAAGGTCCCTTCGGGATGCACGTGGTGGCTGTGGTTGTCACCTGAATTTTGAATTAGCAGGAAGAGGTGTCAACTTGTGCTGATATTCGTCTTCGGACTTATTTCGGACGGTTGAACCATACACCTCATATCAGTATTACCAAAATAATACATGCTTAGCAATAGATAATAGAGTCCTGACTGATGCTTTTGCTAGTGACAGATTTCTGTCAGCCAATTTTCTCAGGTAAGCTGCTGTGCAGTCAAGATGCCTGAAGTTGTAATAAACAGAATAATAGCTACCTGTGTGTTCCTTGCAAGTCACACAGGGGTGATGGTTGGACGTTTTCTTTTTCAACTCGTGGTTTGACTAGTGTCAGTATATGTCTGTCTGTATATGTGACGGTCCAATTCACATCTGTATATAAGGGGAAATTTTCAAAACTACCTTGCGATTTCAAAACTGTGTTTAACCTATACCTAGCTTATTCCTCAGGAATTGTCATGTGTTATACATATGTTATTTTGCTATTTTAAGTGGTTGTGCCATTAATTACTTGGTTTTTTCGGATTCAATGTAAATATAATTATTTTTTACTTGTTATAGGAACTTTTATCGTGATAGAAATTTGAAAAAAGGCTATCATTTATTCGATAACAAATGCTTTATTGTTGTCAAAAAGAGATGAGATCATAAAGGAAAATGTGATTCCCATACAAAGTTAATACGATATGTGACACTTTAAGCCTACGTACTATAATCGCTTTAGACTTAAAACTTTGAATAAGTCCCTCTGGTAATATCTTTACTGTGGATGTTGCTGATTAAAATGGTTAGGCTCGCGGCGGGGCAGTGGCACCCCTTATACAAATGAAAAAATTTTTAGAATACACTTGTTAAGCTATAACAAATTAAAAAAATTCTTAAGTAAAATATATCAGAATTTAGTAAGGTCAGAAAAGATGTATTTGTTTTATTAAATAATTTTATATACTTTGCAAAGCATGTACACACATAATGACAACCAATTGGTTGTTTGTTGCAATAAAGTGCATAATTGACTATGGAAACAAACACCCGGAAACAACATATATAGTTTGTTATTGTAATGTGTTTGCTTCACATTAAAAAAAATGCAAAAAAGTATTGTGTAAAAAACGACAGCGTTTATGTAATGTCTACTTTAATAAAGAAATACAACTGATATAATTAAGTTATAATAAGAAATTAATTTCTTATAATTAAAAAATAACGATTATGGAAAATTTTATAAACATTTTTTTAACTATGGAAATAAAAAAAATCCCCCATTAAGAGACAGATTTAACAACAAATTTAATAGAAAAATTGAAAAAGTCCACAAAAAGGAAGTGCTGTATATGTTTGTTTGTATGTATGAATGGGTTTAATTACAACAAAATATTTAATAATACTTAAAACAAATGCAGAGTTACAAGCAAACACGCAATAACATTTACATTAAGTAAATTCTTTTTATTTATTTTTTATTTTATTTTATATGAACATTAGTTTTAAGACTTTTTTTTCTCATTTAGAAAGTGCCTGATTAGCAGAACTGGTTGATGTTAATTGCATTTTAAATTTAATTTCATACGCAATTACAAAAACCCAGTAATTGTAATAAAATATTTTTAGCTACAATTACATCGAATTGTATTTGTAGTTGTAATATCTAAATTACACATTACATGCGATTAAAAAACTCAAATATACATTTTATGTAATCAAAAAAGGTTTTGCCTTAATTAAGTAATTGGATAATAATTATTTCTTGTAGTATTTATTTTCAAACATAATATATGTTATGTTTGAAATAATTATTAAATATGTTAAAAATAATAAATGAAGAGATTGAAATAACAGACGTCTTGTCTTGGAGAAGGTTTTATTTTAGTAAAATGTTTATAAAAACTTTAACGATGTTAGTGTAATTGAATTTTGTTAAAAACCAAGTAATTAACTGTTGCTTCGTTAAATTAAAAATTAACTGCAATTTAAATTACTTGTAATTTATATTTAATTTTGTAATCACATGTTGCAGGTAATATGTAATTTAAGTTTGTAATTACAGTGATATCTAGTAATAAAGTCATCAAGTACACATGACGTGTAATTGTAATTTAAATGTAAATCAGATTTCCAGGTCTGCTTAGAGGAACACTGGCTGACGCCAAGTTCTACTACATACTCACACACTTTCATTACGCAAAAATGTTTATTTAATAAAGTTGTTGTTCTCTTTTCTTTTGCAATTACTTAATTCGAAAGAAATATTAGCAAAATGTTGTTTGAAATGTCCATGTAATTTGGAGAAAAAAAATAACCCAGCAAAAAACTATTAATAAATTTCCAATTTTGAATAGATTTTCCATTAATTGTTTTTTTCAAAGGTTTATGTAAAATTCTTGAATAAACCAATTGTTTTTAAAATATTTGCTATAAATTTGCAATTTAAAATTTTTTTTTTATAAATTTTTAGTTTTGTGTAAAGTTTCCAAAATGCAAATACATTTTCTATTCTTATAAATTGTTCACCTGTTTTTTTCAATTAAATTTTTTAGTATTAATAAATTGTACATTTATTTAAGCCGGCAACGAGTGTTTGCTGTTCTTCCAAAAAACACTCCCAAGTCCTACACAATTTAAGTACTAGACTTTAATACATTTTCTACTGTATACGGCAGGTAACCTTGACTCTTTAAGAGTGTATCTCTGTAGTGGAAGTAACATAACAACTTGAAAATAATATGTAACAAGATAAAATTAAAAACAAGAAAACTTAATAAAGTAAGCGCTACATTCGGCTGTATGGAATTTCGTATACTCAGCGAAAATATTTTATAAGCAAAAAGAGGAAAGGAAGAACTATTTTGAATATGAATTATGCCTTAAATGGAAGATGAATGTTAAACTATGAAGGCCCATATTAGTTAAAAGTCTTACTATTAAAAATTATAAATTAAGAAACACGCCTTATATGATGGGTGGGAGTGAAAAAAGATGACTTTAATGTAGACATTTTGTAGACTTTAATGTAGACCGTAACGAGGCATACAGCTTTATTCCAAATTCTCTCACGAAAGAAAATCAATTAAGTTGAAAATATGCCTTATGTGGGTGATGGGCGTAAAAATTAGCGTGTCACATTTATTTCTAATTAATTGTGTATTTTGCCTATTAAGCCGTCTTTTAAGAATTTTTAACATTTTCTTCAATTTAGCTTACAAATATTTCCAAAATCGAGCTACTTTAGCGCGCTGTCGTAGTTTTAACTGACAAACAAACAGACAAACATGAAGGTTTCTGGATCTTCTTCGATTTACATTAGGAATAAAGAAAAAATAAACTTTTGCTAAAGAGATCTGAAATGAATATTTCAATGTGTTACAAACGGAATGACAAAATGAATTTACCCATCATACAATTTGTTTGGGAGAGGGGGTATAAAAAACTACAAAAAAAAATATAGAAACAACAAAAATTGTTATGGTGATGTATAATGACAACGCAATGGTCATATATTTGTAGTGTTTTTTATTCTTTCATTTTATTAGTTTTAGTTTTTATTTCGTTTATAAAAACAAATTTATATTGTTATTTTACTTCTTATATTATTTTTTTTCTCATGGTCAATGGTCATTAAGTGTATACGACTGCGACACTTATAGTTAGCTATGACTAAGTGGAGGGTGACTACATCTACTTATTTTACTTAAAACATTCATACATACATTCATATGTTTGTATGTATGTACAATGACTAGAGCTAATCATGCGATTACTTACTAATGTGCCTTTGTAAGGTAAACTTTTATGAATGAATGAATGAATGATTGTCTGGCGCACAACTAAATGAATGATAGGCTGAGAGAAAAACTTTTTTTAAATTTTTATTCATTATATAAGAGAATTCAAATGTGAAGTGGATTATGAAAACATTAAATATTTTTATGGTAAGATCGGATTTTCGGCCCACATTGTTTAAAAAATGTCTACACTATGAACGTTTTGGTAACCATAAAACAACACAAAAAATGTAATACATTTTTTAAGGAGTTTACAATGTTTAATAATTAAATAAAAAATAGTTTTTTTAATATAGTTTTTAATTTAGAATTACTTTTTTTTAGATTAATTTCTTTTTATCGGCAAGTTTTTGTATAAGAAAATTTAAGATTTTTTTCATAAAAAAATTTTTTTGCAGAGAAATTAAAAAAAAATTCTCATTATTTTTGTAAAAAAATCTTTATTCCATATTTGATCATTCCATCATGGGCAAAGCTTTTATAGTTTTTTCTATACATATATCAATAAATAAATATATGTATTTTTTTGTATTTTAATGAGTGCCTATCAATTTAAAAATTTTATTTATTACGTTTATCTTCTTTAGTAGTTATTAGTTGTTAGTTATTTGTATACCCTTCACCACAGGTGAATTTTTTTTTCATTTGAATTTTATATCTCTTAAGTTGAATTTTTAAAGAAAGAAAAAATAAAGTCCTCAATTAAATGAAATCACAACAATTTCGTCAATTTTCCCCAAAAAGGCGATAAAATAAAAAAAAAAGAATTTACGAAAGCGCCCTCTGGCCAAAAAACCCCAACATACACGTTTGGCTCGAGCAAAAACAATTTTTTTGTCTCTATTCTTGAATGTTTTGGAAAAATACCTATTTTGATAAATCTGGGGGCTCGAAATTAATTTTTGACCTATGGTTTCTTTGGCAAAGTTTCTTGAAATGACCCATAGAACAAGAATCGCAATGTGCCTTTGTACATTTTTTCGGTCCCATACACATCGAGCCACCCTAATATACATATACATTATTCTGAAACTATAAAGATAGGGAAATCGATTTAGCCATGTCCGTCTAACCGTCAGTCCGTGTGTTAATTAAAATTAAAATTTTGTAGCTCCCATACGTAGGTCAGAATTGTATGTGTGTGGTATCAAGCTTTTGGAAATTTTGAAAAAATCGTTGTTGAAAACAGGCAATATTCATTAATAACCGGCTGAGATATAAGGTTTTTGGATAAACTACAGACATGTGTGAAAAATTGGACTTATTAGCCCAGTATCCGCAAAGATATGGGCAAAAAACCTAAATGGACAAAAATTAATATGAAAAAATTAAGTTTTCTAACAGACAAACCTAAACAAGAGCGGCAAGCGTTTTTTAGCTGTCAAAAATCCTCATTGCCATACAATTTGTATGAAGCAAACAGAAATACCACGGCGGTAATGCGCAACGGTTGGATAATCCAATATTGACAAGGCGTTTAGGTGTGAAGTTGGCTGCGAATAACAATAACAGCTATTTCCATGTAAAATCCAGCGATTTAGTCACTATTTCATTTTTATTTAGTGATGTTTTGTTTAAAAGTTAAGTTAACATTACTGTTTACTATACAACTTTAACGCTTTTTTTTAGGTATGTCCCTTCAGCGTTAGCGCGAGGCAGAATAAAACTCAACGCTTGCCGCTCTTGTTTAGGTTTGTCTGCAAGTTTTATACAGTAGCCCAATAAAGTCTACATACAGCAATTTTAATGAAATTTAACAAACAAATTTAAAGTATTTTTTACTGTGTTATATTACAGCAAATACTTAAATATATAAAACAGTAAAAATATTCCAAGGTTGTCAATTTTTATTCAACAATTTTTATAAAACAAAGTCTAAAACAACTGTATGTTCACTTATTTGTGATATGTTTATACCCTTCACACACACACATGTGTTAAGGG
>NDXZ01089816.1:0-19244 GCA_003055125.1 Paykullia maculata | reverse complement strand
TTTTGTTAATAAAAAGATTAAACACGAGTATTTATGCATTTTTATTTAAGGAAAAATTAAACCTAATAATTGCAAGGTGGAACATATTAAACAAAATTAAACACATTTTGTTCAAAAATCAATAAAAATGTTTAAAAAATTAATTGTCTAATTTTAGGTCGATAACATTTGGTAAAGTGTTTCCTACTATTATCGACCTAATTTTCAACCAAAGTGTTTTAGAGTGTACATACTTGCAAACGAGTGGACAAATATTCCATTCTTACTTGTAGTTTTTTAAAATTTTATATTAAATTGCTAATTAAACATTTTCTAGGTAAATTTATATTAAATTTCTAGGTAAAAAAAATATTTTCTTTGAAAAAAAATATTTAAAGTTATTATGATATTAATTTATTTCGAGTTTAACGTTAACACTGTATTTTGTCTTCAAGTGGGCTTTTCTCTAATAAATGCTTTGTTAAATATAATTAATATTTCTCTTTTTGTAGCCGAAATGTTTGTTAGCAAATTAATTAATAATTATTAAAATTGTTACAGCTACTGTAAACGTTATACAAACTAAAATTATACAATGTGTACGCGTTTAATTGCTTTTTTCAAAAAACAATTTTCATAACATAGAATTCCTTTCCAAAAATTTTCAAATTTTTTTTTCATTTAATTGACACAGTTTTTGCTCAAGCAGCAGCAGGTATTTATTGTCGACACCCCTTACTTTTTTACGCTATGTAAAGTGTATGTATGTATGTATGTATATATGTATGTATATACATAGGTATGTATACGCGTGATTAAACCATTTTTATATAAAATATTTGCTAAAATATACGTTTCTTTTTTGTTAAAACTTGCACGTTTTTCTAATGCAAATGCGTTTACTTGTTTAATTTTAATTGAAAAATTTTTATATAAAAAAAAAAACAAAAAACAATTTTACGTTTCTTTATAAAGTTTTGTTTTTATAAAGTCTTTGTTTTGGTTAAATCCTTCTGGTTTTGTTTTTATAAAAGTTATTTTTTATTCAAACATAATTTTAAGCAATTTCTGTTATCAATTGTTGTTTAACACTATTTAAATTGATTATCTTTAAGATATTTCATTTAACAACAAACATAAGAAAACACGCCTGTTCAATTAATTTTTTTTTATAATTGTTTAAAGCAGATCAAGGTAATCCGTGATAAAAATAAAATTGAAAGTAATTAATAAAATTAAAAGCAAAAATGGCTACAATTTTTGCATAATTCACGCACAAAATATTTTAGTACAAACCACTTTAATTTAGATCTCATTATGTAAAACCACGAAGGCGTTTCTTATGTTTGCTGATTTAACGGATTATTTCTTCAAACACAAATATTAATGGTATTGTTTATTTTCTTTCTGTTATTTCTGTTGCAAAATAATTTTGGCATTATTTTCCTTTTAAGATATGTTTTTACAAAACGATTTTTTTCTCTTAATTTTATATATGATTTATGAAGAAAGATATAGACTTACAGACTAATGGTGGGTCAACACATATTACAAATTAATATTTAAGCTTAAAATTTATTGCGTTATTAAATTTTACTTGGGTTTTTTTATACAGTCGAATACAAAAAGATTTTAAAATAAAAAATCAATTTAAAAATCAATTTAAATTTTTTCAAAAAAAATTTTTTTTTTGCTGGCACAAGTTACCGAATTAGCCGCTAATAGTAAAAATACGTTCTTTTCAACTAAATTTACTATACAAATCGCAACATTTTATGCAAAATTACAATTTCAAACTGCTTTACAAAGTCTGGATTTGGGCAACATTTAGTGTGGGACGAAGAAGATGATATATCTTTGGTATTATTAAATGATTTTAACGATAATGAAAATGTTTTAAAAGATAACTATGAAGAAGAATCTATAAGTTGTACTGTTCAAGACTTTTTGGGCATCGATAAGGAATTAATTACTTTTGAATTTCAAACTGATGAAGATATTATTGATGGATATGACGTCGAATCAGAACCGCACTCTGGAGAAATAGTAGAAAGCAATGGCGACGAAGTTGAGGTAACAGTCCAGAGAAGTTATAAAGGATTCATTAAAAAATTTAAATCTATTCTTTAACACATAAATAAATAAATATGTTTGTAGTACCTTTACACAATTAACAAGTGAAAGCGCTATATTTTGCTGTGCCAAATCTTATATACTCTTCACCATGTGCGGCCTATTTGGGTAAAATGGTTTAAATGGCAAAATTTTTTTCAAATATATCTGTAGTCTATCTGTAAAACAATATTTTTTTGGTGTAAAAAAATTTTTAAAAACGAGACAGTCGTCATTTTTTGCTTATGACCTTGGGAGCTGCGAACACTTGATTTCAACTAACACACGGATAGTTGTTGTTTATTAAATTTGGAACGTTTTTTAATTTCATTCCAAAAGTTGAAGTTTTTTTCTGAATTTTTCTGGTGATTCAATTTATAGAAGTTTGACTGTATAATAAATCAATTAAATTATTTTGAAACTCTTAACTGTTAAAGCATTTAAAATGTTTTAATTTTGAGATTGTGTAAGATTCTCTTAAATGAAATAAAATATTTTTAAGCTCTAATTTTTTGCACATTGCTTGTTATATTATCAATATTTGATCTTAAAATTGTCGCTTACAAACAGAAGTTGGCCTAACTTGCCGAAAGTTGCAACGGCAATAAAATAATCATCTTCATATAAACGTGTAACTTTTAGTTTTGACAAATTGTGGCCCGATGCAGAAAAAGCTATTGAAATCATAAGCAAATCAATAAAATAAATCATCATATCATCATAACAAATCATATTGCAATAAAACCAGATTAAATCGATTAAGATAAATAATACTTAAAACTCGAAAATTGCCACTTTTATACTAAGGAAAAATAAAAAAATTTAATCATTTCTTTGAACTTGTATATTTTGAATTCATACATACAAAAGCTCAAATAGTAATACTACATAGTCGGTGGGTTATTTTCTACAATCAATGATTTTAAAAACAAACAAAATTTGAGAATAAAAATTATTAGCAGAATTTATTAAAGATTTAAGTTTAAACAAAGAAAAACATTACAATTATATTTATATACTTAATTTGTTTCTAAACTTAATCTTTTGCGACATTTATTTGCATCTTCTTAGCAACATTCTCAATCTTTACAACATTTTAAAACAATATAATTAATATTTTAAAAAGTATCGCATAGCTTTAGGCATTTAGTAAAAGGTACAACAAATTCTAGTAAAACATAAAAACCAAATAAATATGTATTTTATTATTAAGATTAAATAAAAGTAATTAATTAAAAAAATTAAAATAAAAACATATTTACCGCAAAATATTCAAAAATACATTTAAAAAATATTAGATTATGTTTCACAAAATTGCTGATTTTCAAAATTATTTAATTCTTGTTAAACCAATTAAATTTATTAAAGTAATTGGAAACTTTCTGTTTTATTGTAAAATGAAAAACTGAATTAACCTCCAACAATGAATATGAGCACAAAGTACGTATTTATAATGTAAACATGTTCCAACTTATGTATGTACATATGTACATTATAATTTTTTTTATTCCTAATAAATATCTGTTTGAAGAATTAAATAAATTTTTTTTTTCACAAAATCTAAAAACGCAAAATTTTTTATGTGGATTTATTAATTATATTATTATATTTTTTTATTTGATAAATTTTTTTTTATATATTTATTTTATTATTATTTATTTATTTAATTTTTTTTTTTTTTGCTTAAAATATTTTTTTAAAACATAAGCTTAACATTAAAAAATTCGTAAAGTGTGTATGTATCAACATAAATAATGCACAAGCATATTCCTTGATTTACCTTAATATATCTGCAAGTATATTCGACATTCCTGTTAAAGTTCGACATATACAAATTCTTAAGAACAAGTTAGGAATGGTAACAGAAAAATCGGTTATAAAGGTGTATTTATAGTAATTTAAGGATATTCTAACAATTATATAAAGCTCCAGTAAGTAAAATTTAATACGTTAAATAGAAAAAGTTTAAAATACGTTACCAATACAGAAATAGTAATTAATTCCATACCATTATATATTGGCAGTAAAATAGCAGAAACTAAAGAGTATTTTTACACTTTAACGAATTTTTACAGTTAAAAAAAAAATTACTTAATATAAAAAATGAGAAATTATTACAACTAAAAAATTAAAAACACATGGAATCAGGTCTTACACAAATGTATGTTGTGTTTCTCTAAATAGTGCCATCTCTATTTGTTGTTATTTTTTTGTAAAAGAAAGAAAAGAAACATTACTTTGTCATTCATTTGGTTTGCAAAGTAACTGAAGTAAGTATCTAATGCTTTAAAAGTATTTTGAACGTATTTGGTAACCTTTTGATATCTACTTTTTTTATTATTGGCAAATTAATAAAAATCAAATAAAATATTTTGAGTAACAAATTAAAATTAAAAAAATAACTATTTCTATTGATAATCTATTCACGAGTATTATAACGTGTGTCAGTGGAAGTATCTGCATATATAATTAGATGCAAATCGCGCCATTTGTATATTAGAAATCAATTTACTTACATAACTACTTGTCTTTTTTGTTATTATATTTTGCAAATATTTGCTCTAAATGCATTTTAATTTATTATTTCTTTATCGTTTTGTGGAACATTAAAAAATATAAACTAAAAACGAAATGTGGTAAATTTAAAAACAAATTTAATTGTGTATGTATATGACTTCCAAGGCATTTGTATTTCAACAACAACAACAACAACCTTGAGTAAATCAACATGTTAGAAAAATATTATGATAAGAACTTTAAAACGTTTTATAAAAGTTTGCTCATTAGGATCATATTATGGTCATCGCAAAATATTAAGAAAGAATATAAAGAAAGTATCGCACACCCAGTTCAAAGGTGACACAACTCAAAATTTTCATTTTTCGAGTTTATATGCTTAAACTATGCACAATAAACTTATTTATCTAAAGGGAAAAAAATCAGTGTATTTTATTGTTGTTAACTGTTGCTAAAAAACAGTCATGTTTTTCTTTATGTTTCAATTGGTATAAAGTTGCAATTCATAAAAGTGACTTATTTTAAGTTGTTTAGAAAATATAATGGTAATAGATCCCTATGCTAAGTGCTAAATAGTTTTAATTCAAATTCAATGGTTCAACGTTTTTGTTTTTAACTATTTTTATTTACGTGAAAAACAGTTTATTTCGATTTCTGAAAAATTAAAAATTTTGAGTTGTGTCACTTTTGAACTGGGTGTGCGATATGCTACTTAGTTGGTGCAAAAATAACCTCAAAAGGAAACATTTAGTTTCAGCTTATGATTTCACTAATCATAAATTTGTTTGAATGAAAATTGTTTATGGATCATATGGATGGAATAAACTTGGTGTATGCTAACTTTTGTCCTCGACTGTAATTTTTTACACATGTTTGCACAGAAAAAATAAACATGACACACTCAAGAAAATTATTTGTTTGTGTCCAATACGGTTAAATTAAAACAGACTTTTATGACAAATGATTGGAACAAATTTAAATCTGCACTTGTTATTAATAGTTGAACAATCAAATAATCGAGGTTGATCGGTTTATCGCATGATCTTGTAATAATCACACCTACCAAGTTCACAAATAAGCACTTTTTTTTTGGTTTATGTTTTTTATTTTACTTCTAGATAAAATTAAAAACAAAAATATTTAATAATAACTACAAATGTACTCGTTCATATGTATATTTAAGAATACATTATTATTTTTCATGGAAATTCTTATAAGACTTACTTTGATTAGTTAATGATTAATATAATTGTTTAATTCACAACTCCCCCATTGTATCGCTTCATATGTATTGAGATACATTTTTTGTTTAGCTAAAATAGTTAGCTTTTATTGTATTAGTCGTATCTATTTATTGTTAAACGTCAAAAAACAATAAAAAGCAAGTAAACCAAAAATTTATTCGCAATAGTCATTTACAATAATGATACAAAATACAACATATTAAAAAAATGCCATCTGCAAGTATAAAGTAATACAACATTACAACCAATACAATTTTACAAGCCCTCTCTAAGTTGTAAAAATATTTCAAAAATGGTAATAAAAATTAAATAAATAATAAAATTAATTTATTTTAATATATTTTTTTTACCAACAAAAAGAATTCCTTGTTACTTATAATAAAACTATTTATCAAAGATAAAACTGCCGACAGTATTGCAATATAATTTTTTTCTTTTTTTTTTTGTAGAAATATTTCCTAAACACTTGATCACATTATCATAATACAACAGTAGTTGTTGTTATTTTTGTTGACAACATGCTGTAATATCACTGTAATTTCATATGCAGCACATGTGTCTTTCCAACAATAATGAGTGCATTGCCAACGTATGTACATATGTAGCAGCAAGTAATCAGTCAACATCATAAATATATGTACATATATAAATAAATAGTTTGTTACCAACTTCAAATGTTGTTGTTTTTTATTAATTTCGAACTTTATGGGTTTAACAATTTTATTTAATTTTTGTTATTTCTGTCTGTTATCCAAACTACTGAACCAACAAATGTATTGTGTTTGATCGCACACGTAATTATAACAACATTTTTCGAAATATTTTCTGCATTATTTGTCTTCGAACAAAAATTAAATAATTAATTAACACAGCTTTGCCAAAGTTTTGTTGTAAAATTATAAGGAGGTAATATACAAACATATGTATGTATATAATTTATAATAGATGGCTTCGAAAGTATGTTTTTTAAAAATGAATTACACCAAAAATTTATTAAATTGTCAAAAAATTAACAACCAAATATAGAACATTTTGATATAGAAAATTTTCATAAAATTGCTGTTCATGGCTCACATTCATACAAACATATACATGTACTTATGGGCATTTCCATGAATATGTCAATCACGACTGAAAAATTAAAAAACATCACTACTCTTTTTAAAATATGCCGATGAGAAAAAAACCATTCAAATTTTAGTATGTAGAAGTATTTATAGTTTATTGCAATTTTTAAAGCTCAAAAATAATAATAAATTCAGGCAATTGTAACATTGCAATTATACTTTTAAATTAATGTTACAACATTGATGGACAAGATCCATAAGGAAAGAAGAAATATAGAGTTTGATTAGAGGTATTTTTTATGGTTTGCTGGGGATGCTATTCTGATGTCACGTACGTGTTGCAAAAACATTATTTTTTCTACGTCATTTTAATTTGACCGGTCGCTAGTATTTTAAAATAAAAGTTCAAAGCAATATATTTGTCGCAAACAAATATTGATCAGATTCTTTTTTAAATTTGATGTAATAAAAATTTACTTTATTATTAATTAATTTATTTAATATAACAACACATTTACTTTTATTAGTTTGTTATTATTTACCATATATGTATATACAGGGTGTCCGCCGGCAAGGTATACTACTCGCAGTAATTTGTATATACAGTAATCCTTCGATTTACGTCGTCTCGATTTACGTTGTTTCGATTTGCGACGTAAAATTTTTTGTTTCTTTCAGCTTCGATTTGCGTCTCCATTCGATTTACGTCGCCTCAGTTGCTTATAAGTTGTAAGTAAAAACATTTTTAATTTATTTAAGATTAAGATTTTAATTTAAAAAACTGAATTACCTGTAATTTTCAAGTTTTTTTAATGTAATTAGTTAAACGTTAACGTATGAGGATTTCAATTTACGTGTTTCGATTAACGTCGTCAATTTCCGAACAATCACGACGTAAATCGAAGGATTACTGTAAAGCGTTTTATAGTGTAAAAAAAATAAAAGCAACGTAAAAAAAATAAAAGCAAAAATTAGGCGCATTTCAATATAAGTTTCAAGTCAAATCGAAAATGATTAATATTTCAATAAAAACTAATTAAGCCTGTAGTACACGAAATGTTAAAAGCAACATGCGCATGTGACTTTGAAGTCACGAAAATGTTCAGCATATCGGTACAAAAATGAGTTGTAGGGGCGGTAAAATTTTGATAGTACACAAAATGTAACTGTGTACCAAAAAGTGGTAAATGTCGCTTTATGATGACGACATAATTATAATGCTTTTTACATTTCGTGTACTATAAGTATTTATAGTTTTTTTTCAGACTGAGAATACATATACAAATGTACTTTGTATTGTTTAATATAAAGTTTACCGTCTTTTGTTGATTTTTTTTTAATATTATTTTGTAAAGAAAAACATTTGGGTAGATAAACAATTTTAAATTGTTTCAAATTTAATGCGAAACAAATTAATTTATTAAGGCGATCCAACTTTTTATTATTTATTTAATACTAACTGTTCTAGTAGCAAAACAGAGTCATAATATTGTGTATAACGAATCAAATTAATATTTTGCACGCTGTATAGTTTCAAGCTTGAACACTTTGAGAAAGTGTTAAAAAAACAAAAACCTCAATGACGCCTTGCAAAATTTTAAAAGGTATTTTTCAGAAATAAATAAAAAATCGAACTAAAGTTAGAATAAACTTAAAGTAAAACTTCGATAATCCGGACATGCGCCAGTCCAGTCACTCCAATAATTCGGACGCTTCTACATTTTGGACATTTTAAACTTTTTACTTTTACAATCCGGAAAAAATGTTTTTAATGCAAGAACAAAAATTAAATGCCATTGTTTTGCGGTTTTTACCTCTCCTGTTTTGTTATTCACACTTTGGTTCACATTTTGCTCTGTCATTACTTCGGTTTTGGCTCTTTCCATTGTAAACTTGTTTGTCTAATTTTGTACCAAGTGCCTTGTTAACAAAGTCTTGATGAGTGAAAAACTATAAGATAAATAAAATATAAAAATAAAAATGATTTTTATAGTGTTTTAGCTTGTGACTGTCAATCGTAGAAAGTGTTTACTTTGCCCTAATAAAAATATAATGAACACGCTTCGCAAATAAAGCTAAAACTGCTAAAAAAAAATTTAAAAAAATAGTTAATAACAATCTATTTTCAATACTTTTAATCAGGCTATATTTAAAGGCAATTTTCTATTTACCCAAGTGTATTTCTTTTAAAAATGCTAAAACTTACTTTAAAGCATACAAAATTTAAGCGTCCTCTAAGTATTAAAAAAAAGTCTATTATACTTAAGCAATTATAAGCAATATTTTTAAAATAGAAATTTGTTATTAGGAATTATCATTGAACATTTAACATTCTTATGCTACCTTTATGTTATAAACTAAGCAATTAACTGTACTTAAATCAAGCCGAAGCGTTGTGAAAAGTACGGTGAGTACAGATTTTCTTAAATTAAGAAAAAAAATGCTTTATTCAAGATTGATATTTTTTGACGAAAAGGAATTTTTTTCTTGTTCTAAATTTTTTTAGCATATTTTTTGAAAAGAGCACCGTTTTCTATTTGCTTTAGGTATATTTGAGTATGAATCGTTCTAAAATTTAAAAATATGTTTTCAGTAAAATTAAGGAATTTTAATTTTAAATTAAGAATGGCACTTTTTTCTGGGTACAAATATAAAAACTTACCTTTTTCATAGAAGTATAGAATCTTAAATTGAAATAAAACACAGATAAATGGTTTTTCCGTCATTTTAAGAAAAAGTAGGTCAAAGAAATGCGATCTAATTCGTCTTCTTCTACCTTTACAGCTCAGGGTAAGCTCTATATTTATAGAGACAACGATCGATTCTCTATAACGCCTCTTTCAGAAAAATATTTTGAAATGATTTTTTTTAAATGTTGATAAATTATTTATTTACTTAAACGATTACATACTCTTATCTCCGTATACAATTAATAATTAATTTTATCTAAACAGAATTTCCTTTGTATGTAAGTTCTCAAACAAGCAATTTTGTCCATAATAAAGAAAGTTCATTATACCCGGTTTAATACTTTTTTTCTTTTTAGAAAAAAACTAACAATGTAAATATATTGGCCCCTATTTAAAGTTACGAACAAATGTCGGTTCTTTTTTAAAAATTACTTTAAAATAAAAACCTGTTATAACCTATTTTGCTATTATAGTCAAAAATAAAGTATGTTTTAAATTCAACCAGCTTTAAATGGGTGACACATCAAATAGTAAAATGTTTTCATACAAATTGTAACAGAATATGAGCAAGTGGAAACTCTGATTTTGTAACATTTTATTTTTTATTTATTTTGTAGAAAAACAACATTTTCAAGGACTTATAGTCGTTTTTAAATTTAATCATATAAAAAAATATGGAAGCAATGCAGTCTGCTGTAGTTTGTGATAAACTGTTTTTGATTTTGTGGTTTCAGGTTAGTTAAAAACAGCTTCAGCTATTTTTTTAAATTTAAAGCAGGCTTTTACGTTAAAAGTATATTTTAACTCTTCTATAGAAAACCAAAAGTATACTTTTAGCAAAAGTTTACCTTAGAACTCTTAAAGTACACTTCTTCATGACTACGATTATGGGCCATTGTATTTTTATATTTTATTTCGTCTGCTTCTGCTGAAATTAACAATTTTTTTTAACAAACTTTATATAGTCGCTTCTTATACATAAATATGTACATACATACGTTAAAGCGAAATCCTAAAGAACCTACTTTGCTACTGAAACTGAAATAACCAATCAAATTATGATAAATAAAATAGGCTTTTGTATGAATTTGTTTTTAAATAATGTAAACAAATTTTTTTTATTGAAACAAAACTATTAACCAAAGTGTTTTTTTTTAGAAATGATCACACAGTCCTAATACAAATACGTTATCCTATATTCTCTATACCCATTAAGAAAAAAAAACAATAAATATTTTAGCAGTTTATATTTTTGTTTCAGTCTTTTTCAATTTAACCTTAAGCTTATATCAAAATAAGTTTCATCATTGCTTTCGTGATTCTCTCGTTGGGTTTATTCTCCTGTATCCTTGTTTCTGAGGGAGTGAACTGTAATCCAAAATGTAAGGGTGATACAAGACATTCAGCTTGTGGAATATTATTTTTCAATGAAAAACGAATAGAATGCGATTTTCCGGATATATGTCTACTAGACAAGCGCATATGTTCGGGCGGAATAAGTGGAGAAAAATGTTCTACTATTCAGAGTTTCTCGTTTTAATTTGATTGTTATTTTTACAGAATGGATGCGAATATGGAGAAAATGTAGAAAACCTTCTCCAGAATGTGATAAAATCTTAAGAGACAATATTAATAATAACAAAAATAATAAATAACTTGGTTGTAAGAAATTTTAAATAAGAACAATAAAAATCAAACAATCTTTTCGTGCAATAATAGAATTATCCAAAATTAGTTTTTTTATTCTTGTTGGATGATGTTAAGGGAAAATACGAAGTTTTAAAATAAAAACTTTCATCGTATTTAATTTATTTTAATGTACATATACATACATACATCCATATATTGTAGGTTTTTTATGCATAGAATTTTGATTTTATGGTCTTTTTGACGTTTATATCATATGGGCACTAATTTTTGTTATTTATTTGTAGACCTTTTAAATTAGGACAATTATTTTTGATTTTATTCTAGCTCAAGTTCATTTAAAATTTATTAGAAGTTTTTTTTTATTGTGATAATGAATGAATAATAATTTTAGAAAAGTGAGTTTTACCGATACTAGCCGAGTGGAATGCATTTTCGAAACCAGCTACGGTTTTCATCATCAGCACTCTTTGATCGGTGGTTAGTGTTGGATATCATAAATATCATCTATTTAACTCACAGTTTATTAGGAAATAGGGCGTGGTGATTGCTTGTCGCCTATACACATTCATATTTCCTACCACTTACTCATTAGTAAGAACAAAATTTACTACAACAACTATTTTAATTAATATTCATATTTTCTTAAATAATATTTCGGCTTGGGGTCCTTTTTTTATAAATTAAAAAAACTTTTTTTGTTTTTTATTTATTTATGTGTTCATTATAATGATGTTTCAAATAACTTGTTAGTAATCTTGAGAGAAATATATGATTTTATTGTTGTCGACTAGTGTCGTCCTTTTTGTTATGCTGTTTTGTCATTTGTTTTTAAAAAATATTGTCAAATTAAGATGAACATGCATGGAACAATTAAAGCATAGAGTTGTTAAACATGTTATGATTTAATGGTTTTTCAATAAAACTTTAATAAGTTTTTTTTTATGTACGTATGTATGTACAGCCGTAAGATATTTTTACGTTCGTTAAAAATAATAAACAAGAATTTTTGTTTTAGCACCAAACGAGCAATGTCATCGTATTCATTAGCGTAATAAAAAGTCTTTAAGTGTCGTACAATAAAAATTTAACAAAACTTCCATCGACGTAATTTTAATAATATCTCCTTTTAGATTAACATTTGTTTATAGTTTACTTAAATACATGCAAAGAAAAAATATGGTTGAGTATGGTTAAGGTAAAATGATCACAGACAATTTTAAAATTCTATGATTACTACAATCATTATATGATTGCCATAATTATAATATGATCATAATGTATGGTTGCGAGAATTTCCTAACTCTTTAATTTTCCTAACCTCAATAATCCAATAACAATTGCAAAGGTTTTTAATGCAATTTTTTCCAGAATTCAAAAAGTGACGCACGTCACCGAAATTAATATGCTAATTTTTTTTTTTCATATGGTGAAAATTTTAATTTTTAATTTGCTTAAAAGCAGAATATGGACTTGATTTAAAAATATAGAAAATTAAAAAAAAAAAATTTATTCTACTCAGAATATTAAAAAAAACACCTTATTTTCCGTGACGCACGCCACCACGCATGGACCTGACATTTCATACCTAGTTTCAATATTTCCAAAATAGTAAAAAAAAGAATTTTTTACTGAAATTGAAGAAAATTAAATGAATAAAAATATGGCCTTTGATCGGATCATCTATATTAACAACAAAGTAATGATATGATCACCTAAAAAAATGTTCATTTCTTGTATTATCTTAAGAGACCTGAGGTAGGAAAGGATTTAATATTATTTTCTGTATTAATGATCATCGAAATAAATTTGTTTTCTTTTATTTATAAAACTAAACATTTAGTCTAATATTTAATTGAAAAAAAAGTAAGTTAGATTAATTTGAAAAATTTTTGCTTGGTAGACTGTTTCTGGGATTAGCCCATATATTTACTTTTTTAGCCTTTTTACAAAAAAATGTTCTTTTTCTTCTGATGTTGCCGTTTAATGGAAACACGAAATTGTATCATTTACATTTTTTTTAATATTTTAGAATTAAATAAAATAGAGTTTAATTATTTTACCATATTGATTTTTCAATTTTTTCAGATATAAGTTTTAAGCCCATCACGATTTTAGGACATTTGTTTTAAGTTTCATTTATTTTTTTAAAACATTGTCAAATATTAATGGAACTACGATATTTTTAGTTGCGTTTTAAAGTCCATAGACAATATGACACTTTTAGGTAGGCCATAAGATCCGTTGACGCTAAGACAGTGGATGTCATAACATGCGATCGTAAAGTGTGGTTTTAATTGGGTAATTAAGCAAAGTTAAAGTTAACATATTCTGTCTCAATTAAAGTACTTAAAAACCTAAAGTGAATTATTAATCTACCATTAAAAAAAAACTATTGCAAATGTTGTTAATTATTTAGACTACCTGTACTTGCAAAAAGATAATTCATTAAACATTTAATGTAAAAATGCAATTTACCAAAACTTTTCATAACTTCTTAATTATGGTTTACATCCACAATTTAAACATATTTAAAAAAGTTTATACAATTCCAAAATATTTTGTAATTTGGATATTAGTAGAAAAGTTAATAATTAATCTTTTTAAAAAAATGTACATATAAGTTTTCTATTAAAAAGCAAAGTTTTTTAACAAATTTTGTAGGTAAAAAACTAGCGAAAGAAAAATTTGTTTTATAAAATAAATTTATCCCAAGGGAAAGTACCAAACTACACCGATGTTTATTATTTATCTTTGGAAATAGTTTATTATTAAATTTGTTTTGATACACAGAATTTTCGTTGCTTCTGAAATTTTTTGAATATAATATTTTTTTTTCTGGACATATTATGTTCTGGATTACTTTAAAAATTTGGTTAAATATATATAACATAGTAAATTAGGTTAAATATTGTATTATGGCGTCATTTTTTAATAATATGTACTGTTTTTAACATTATTTTTTTTTGATAAAAATTAAAATTGCGACAAATAGATATACAAATAGATTTGTGTCAATTAATTTGTTTACTTTAATTAAAACCTGTTTACATTCACAAATATTTTGTTTATTTACAAAAATGTTTTTCTTAAAAAATAATTAAAATAATAGTTCATTTATTAAAACCCTACGAATTATACTTTTAGTCTTAAAAAGTTTTGTTTTTATAATTTTAAACTAAAATTTTCTAACTTAAGCTGAAACTTATATCAAAATGAATCTTAAAATTGCTTTCGTGGTTTTGTTGATGAGTATATTTATCTCCATTATGGGCGCTGAGGGAAAACATTGCAAACAGGCATGTGGTCGTATATACAAACCTGTTTGTCGCACTATAAGACTTACAAATGGCAAAAAAAACACATGTAAATTCCCGAATGAATGTGAGTTTCAGGCGGCAAAATGCTTAGCAAAGAAAAGTATGTAAAGGGTGCTTTTTTTAAGGATTATAAACTAATCTTATTTTTATTTTTGTTCTTAAAGGACAGCATACAGGAATGGAAAATTGTGAAAAATGTCATAGTGGACGTGATTAAGTATTTATAATCCTAAAATTATATTTTTGATACAAAAACTCATTAATTTCAATTCAAAATTCTGTTCTAAATCTTTTTTGACTATCAAATAAAATTCAATACTTTACAATTTCTATATCTTTAAAACTGTTTTAATAAAAAAAAAATTTGTAATATTTTTAAATATTAAAAATTATAATAGAAGATTTCTGTAAGTGGAAAACTAATTTTTTAAAATATCTCCAAACAGAAAATAATATATTTCTGAAAAAAATTTTAACTCCCAACAATTAAAAAGTTTGTGAATAATAATCGCACTAAAATACTCATAACCTGTTTTGTTATTAAAGCTTGAATAACCCATAATAAATTTGTTTTTATCACTTTTAACTTGGCCATATTTAAAGAAATATATTTATTTATTTATTCAAGTGTTTTTCATTAAAAAATATATGACCGAAATGACTGAAATTAGGAAGATTTCTTACTAAATCCGACCATTCAAGTCGTGAAATAGTAAGACTGTGTTGCTTGGGAAGCGGGAAATTTTTAATTCCCCTTCACTTATAAAATAGTATTTGCGAAACCTATAAACAGATCAGCAACCATTTTGGACATCATGTTAAAAAATTACAAACAAAATAATAATATATTATTGACTGTTGTTAGTCACGTAAAAATTAACTATAAGATAATTAGAACACAGAATTTGTTTTTTGTTATTTAAAATTTATTGACCTTAGACTACACCTCATCATGTACATACATATGTATGCATGTATATTAAAAATGTGCAACGTTACGATATTCACAACAATACATAAGCATTTGTTACCAATCTCTATGTCATCGATTTTCTTTAAGCTGTCATAGATCATTTAACCTCTTACTTGTCTCTCGCAATCAACAGAGTTTTTAGGACAAGCCCCAGCAGTTGCTGTCCATTCTAAAGACACAAATTTTATTTATTTACAAACATCATTATCATTAAAGAAAAAGATTTTTTAATTCTAAAACTTACTTTCTCTTGTCTGACATATTCGCACTCGCAACAAACATGGGTTATTGAAGGTACATTGTGTTATTATGCCATTTGGTCGTCGATGTCTACCACAGACTGGTCTAAATTCTCGGGTACAAGCCCTATTACAAGGAGGTCCTCCCTGGGTGCCTATTATGTAGTAAAATAAAACCAGAGAAAATATTGCAAAAGAAAACACGATTTTCATGCTAAAGCTATTGATTTAAAATAATAATAAAAACTTTGTAATAAGTCAAGATTGTGTAGTTCTGTTAATATTTATACAAAATGTATTCGCATTTTGTCCAGATTTTTAAATAATTTAAAAAATCATTATTACATTTATTATTTCGAAAATGAGTTGAATAAATGCAGTTGTGCAAATATTTTTTATTTTTTTCGATAATTTATTGTATGGCTATTGTTAATTTTTTATTGTATACCGCCTAACAATATAAAATAAACAATTAAAATTAAGTAAACAGGTTAAAGTTAAATAAATCAGACTCTATACTATCACACACCACATCATTAAAATATATTATTATTTGTGCTAAATTTTAATTATATATATTTTTGACACTGAGCCTTTCGGCGCGTTCGGCGTCTGAACTCTTTATTAGGAGCGGGTGTGGATTTTTGTCATTCATGTAACCACTTCCCAACTCGATTGCGTGGGCTTAGTTTAAATTCTGTCAGTCTACTGGTGTGCCCTAAAATAATAAAAGAACTTTTTCCTTTACACGTGTAAAGCTTAAGCTTCACTTTTTTTCAATTTTATTTTTGTTTTTTTATACCCTTCACCGGAGGTGTCAAGGTATCGCGTTAGTAGTATCAAACAATTAGAAATTCTCCTGAGATTCTTGATATTAAAATTCAGTAAACTCGCCTTATAACTGACCGAGATATAAACCAAAACAGATGACTACCAATTTTTTTTTTTTTTTCTTAAAAATTATTATATTTGTGTGTAAGACATGCCTTTTGGAGAATTTTAAAAGAAAAAAAATTTCCGAGATATAAACAAAAAAAAAATTTTTTTTTACCACAAAATATTGTATGTTTGTGTGTAAAACATGGAAAAATTTACTTATTAGCCCAGAATCAGCAAAGTTTTCTAAGACTTTGAGCACATACATAAGTATACATATACACACATAGATACATACATAAATACACGTAGTGAAGGTAACGCTCTTACTTGTTGTTATATATATCTATATCTATATATATAAAAGAGTAACGTTACTGACTGACTGATTCATCATGGCCCAGCCCACACGGATAGAGGTAGAGACTTGAAATTTGGACTGTGGCTTCCTCTCCTCTTGTATAGATCCACTAAGAAGGGTTTTTTGGAAATTCAAATATTTAGGGGGTAAAAAAGGAAAAAATCGGTAACCTTCTATCTCCTAAACCAAACAAGATACAAACAAAATTAAAAAAGCATTGTACTCTACTTAAAAAAATAAGTGGACAGGTGTCTGGTACTTTTTTTCAAATTAGAAGGCCTAGGGGCTAAAAACGGGTAAAAATTTTATTTTGGTCCTTTTTTTGGGGCCCCTTGATCTTCTAAACCAATAAACATAGAAATTTTATTATTACTGCACGAAATATTAATATATGTTTATGGTACTTTTTGGAAATCAAACTTTTAGGGATAAAAAATGTACTTATTTTTTGCTACTTTTTAAAAAAAAATATTTTTATGAATTCATGAAAAGCTTCACCAAAGCTTCTACTACTATTTGATAAAAAAATTTTGACAGAAAAACCGGGAAAATGCGTTTTATAGTAAATTTCTGGGCCATATTGGGAAAAATTTGAAACACGGATTCCTTTAGACATAATAAAATTTGAATAACAATAGTAATGGGTTAGAGAAGGGGCAAAACCTAAAAATTACATTTTCTACTTTAGGGTACTTTTTTACATATTTTAAGTTTATGATTCTTTAAACGCAAAATTAGGGCCAATCGCTCCTAATTAAGATAAAAAATCATGACAAACAAGTACTTTTCCATCTTTTGGGGTTCTTTTTTACATATTTTGATTGTAAAAGTCTTGAAACGTAAAATTAGGGCCTATCGCTTCTGATTAAGAAAAAAAATCATATAGGGGACGAAAAAGTACTTCTTAAACTTTTAAGGTATTGTTTAACATTTTTTGATTTTATAAGTCTAGAAATAAGAGATTGGATTGGCCTACTGATCCTGATTGAACTAGAAAATCATATAATGGGGCGAAAAGTTACTCAATCAGCTTTTATAGTACTTTTTAACATTTCTTTACCTTACGTATCAAAAAATATGATTTAAGGAACTATTGATCCAGAATGATATATAAAACCATATAAGAGGGAGAAAAGGTACTTTTACATTTTTATGGTCTTTTTTTGCATTTATGAATCCAAAAATGTGGAGTTGGGAATATTAATTCAGGTTAAGAAAAAACTATTTATTGTGGCTAACAGTTTGCCTTTTTAAATTTAATAGTTTTATTTCATTTTTTGGGTTTATTGTTCTAAAAATGTAAAATTATGGACTATTAATCTAGATTAAGATAGGTAATAATATAGGGTGACGACATGGAATTTTGTAAGGTAAAGACCATTATCTTATTAGATAGTGCATTAAACGATAAGGCGATGTCCAGATGCTTTTTCGACTTTATAAGTTTGCCTGCAGATAATCTTATAACTGTATATCGACATTTCGATAAAGGGTATTCAAGATTCTGTGCAAACGAATATAGAAATCTCAATTTAGTTTAACAATTAAATACATATATCGTAAGGTCTTAGCATTTTGATTTTAAATCATGGTGTTTTTATTAAAAAGATAGTTTTAGTTCTAAAAGGATATTTTTATATGTGTGTAAATTTGCGAAAAAAGAGAAAAAGTTATTTATTGTACATAAAGAGTTTAACAGCAAGTATCTTAAAAATTGACTACGGCTATGTGATGAATCAATCAATACCATTTAAAACCTCTTTAGCTCATTAATTATATTTATTTACTTCTTCCATTAAATGTTATCTTCATATTTCTTCTAGTATTACGTTCTTTAAAGAAATTAATAGAGATAAAATAAGATTTAAATCATATTATAGTAGAATATTTTCTTAACTTACTTTGCCGAGCTAAGCATTGGCTCCTTTGCAACACACAATTATTTACAAATTGACATGTTAATTGATTGCCATTGTTAAGATGTACAGTGCCAAACAGTGGAGCAAACATACGGGGACAAGCCAGATTGCAACTTTGACTCTCAGCTTCCATGAAGCACAAGAACAAACCTAACGACACAATTATAACAGCAGTATTAAGGTTCATTTTGATATAACTTTCAGCTTCAATTTTATAATTTTATTAAAAAGCTTAATTGAAATTCTAACAAGTAAGAGCGCTATATTCGGCTATGCCGAATCTTATATACCCTTCACTAC
>NDXZ01089799.1:0-13388 GCA_003055125.1 Paykullia maculata | reverse complement strand
AAATAAAATTCATTAATAAAATTTATCATAAATAAGTCTAATAAATATTAAAAATATGACAATTACAAAACACGCATGGCACGGTGTATCAATATATTGATAGTTTGATGAAGCATGAAAATTATTAGGGAAAAACAAGTAAGAGCGCTATATTTGGCTGTGCCAAATCTTATATACCCCTCACTATGTGTATTTACGTAAAAAAAAAAAAATTTTTTTTGCCGATATCTCGAAAAAAAATTTTTTTTCTTGTATCTCGAAATTTTTTATTTTTATTTTTCAAAAGGCATGTCTGATTTCTGATTGTTTGATAGCAGGGGGCTGAGAAAACTTGATTTCAACAGACGGTAGTCGTGTTTTTTGGCTTATATCTCCGTCAGTTATTAAGGGATTTTACTGGTTTTCAATAGCAAACATCGCAGGAGAATTTCTGATTGTTTGATACCAATAACGCGTCCGTACGACATCGGAGTGCTGAGAAAACTTGATTTTAACAGACGGACAGACAGACAGACAGACATACGGACATGGCTCCATCGACTTCCCTATCTATAAGGATTCAGCATATATATACTATACGGGGTCGCAAATCAATATTGTAGAAATTACAAACGGAATGACAAACTTATACATATATACCCTTGGCATCTGTGGTGAAGGGTATAATTATGCCTATGTAAAATGCAAAACCTAAAAGGAATATACTATGATAATGTATAGCGATCATGTTTTGTTCATATAAAGTAAATATTTGATTTTATTGTGCAAATCTAATTGTCTTGGAAAAATGGTTTATTATTAAGTTTTAATAAAATAGAAGAGCTAATTATTAAATATGTATATTCCTAGGAGGTAATTTATCCAAGTGGAAGTTTGTCATATGAAAATCCTGCCTCTTGTGTGCAGATTTGTGAACTAGTGCTTATTTTCCTTACAAACTTCTCTTGAAAACCCGGGAAAGCTTACATTTTTTTCAAGGTAATTAAATAAAAACAAGATGTGTTTGTTAAACATATGGAAAAGTAATTTTTGCAAAATTCCTTTAGTTAATTGACAGCTAATATTTTTAAATTATTAAAACATTTATTAAAAATTTCACTCAATTCAGAAAGAATTTACAATAAAGAGTCAATTTTAGCCCACTATAGCTGCCACTAAGTTCAAAAGTTTTTTCTTAAAAAAAAATTATAATAATAATAATACATAATGTCTGACTCATTTTCTGCAGACGTTATCAGTTTCAATTTTTTTTTAAGTAATAATTAAAAAGTTCTATAAATTTCAATTTGTTTATCCTCAGCACCAAATACTGTGTGGCGCCAGCCTGTTGGACTCAAACACCTTTGTTTGCATTGAGCCGCTTGCCTTTTTAAGTCACACAAATTGCCATGCTTTATGATAAATGTAACAGTTGAATTTTATATGGTTTAAAATCATGAAAATTCTTAACATTTGCTTCTTCCCAAAAACGATTTATTTGTTTTTTTTTTCACCGGACTGCTTTAAGAAGCTTAATTTTTTCTTAAATAAAATAAAGAAAAGAGTTTCTTAAAAGTTTGTTCTAAAATTGTGTTTCTTTTTCTAACACATTTAGCTGATTTTCAATCTTAAATTCTGTTAGAAAATGTAAAAAGGTTTGGTTGAATTTAGTTTTTATCGGCCCTATATTTTCAACGTGACAATGTTTTCCACACACAGTCAGATGGATATAACGAAAAACGTTACATTGACTAAAACTATATTGACATTTTTTTTTTGGAAATTAGATGTATCTTAAGTGGCTTTTTACACCATCGATGTTGATACAAAAAAAAAACGGCCATTAAAAAACCAAAGTGAAGCGTGAAAACATTTTGGACATAAACGAACCATTTTTTTAATGGTTTTCACCAAACGAATGTAAAAATAAAAAATAAATATCGAATGTTAAACATTATTTGTGAAATTATTAGCTTTTGCCTAATAATATTAAACAAGAAACCAATATATCTTTCTATAGGGAAACGCAAAAAATTATGAAAAAATTTAACGAATGATATTTAAAGCCAACAAAGATGCCCGGCCTAGCGATTTATTACGATAACGTATAAACCGAAAAGGCGTTAAAAGGCAATAAATTCAAGTAATAGCCTGACCTATTTTTATATTATTTATGTTTTAATGCTTTGTTACATTCTATTAATTTATGTGTTTATGTTTATTTTATTATAATTTAGGTTTACAAAAATA
This sequence comes from Paykullia maculata, assembly GCA_003055125.1. Lineage (NCBI taxonomy): Eukaryota > Metazoa > Arthropoda > Insecta > Diptera > Rhinophoridae > Paykullia > Paykullia maculata. The sequence goes on along the minus strand of NDXZ01089799.1, from coordinate 11,159 downwards.
ATGTTTATTTGCTTTTTAATTTATAGTTAAGTTCCACTTATATTTCATATTAAATGGCATCTTTATTTCAATCTGAATAGATTTGAAATAAATGTGTTACAAACTTTTAATAGAATTAAATTCCTGAACCGTTTTACATATTTCGTCCCTTTTTAAATTATGATTAAAGCTTTTTGTTGCTTTTTTAAAAAGTTAGCAACACTGGTTTGATTGTCTGCCTTAATTTCTCATTTAAAATTGTTTATCTTATAATCGTGAAGAAATTTCCGGTTTTGGCTAATACTCGTATGTGTGTGTGTGTACTTTTTTCTTTTTGTTAAAAAAAACTAATGTAATGATGCACGGTGCCACATTTGGGTAACATAGCGGAAGAAAAATCCATTAATTGAAACTGTCTATTTGGGACAATTTTTTCTTTACGCTCCAGCACAACAGGTTGTGGCAGAGGGTAGTATAAAAGCTTGAATTTCCATGAAAAACACCAAGTGATATTCATATTACACCTATTACAGTATATACATATTTTACCTAGATGCTTCACTACGTCGATATATCTGTCCATATGTCTGTGGAAAACATTTTCACGATCAGACTATTAAGTCGAATTTAATAAAATGATCCCAAACAATTAACAGATATCTAATGCACTTTGATATTGAAAATGAATTAAATTAGGGTGTTTAAAAGGGGGTTATTGACCAAAATCCTAAAGAACCTTTATAAAATACTAGCAGAGTGCTTCGCACGGAAGCTATTTACTAATAAAAAAAATATTAGAAATGCGTTTTGCAAAAATAACATAAAATACGAAAAATGAGAAGTGAATAGGAGGCAATTTGTATATAATTTTTAATCTTCTTCTAATCTTTTTAGCGAATTGGATCATAAATTCCAAGATATGCGTTACTCAAATATCTTAATTTATGCATTTTCTTTTCATGAGCGGTGCCACACCCCTGCTCCGATCGAGGCAATTTTTGCTTGAGTAAGGAAAGTTGTATTACAGTTAATGGTACAAAGTTTCAATACAAACATATAACAGATCTTAATGTAATTTATTTGAGCTGTATAGTAAGTGCCATATGTTTTTGTCGGTTTTTGCTTAAATACACCTACAAATATCAAAGAGAGTTACGTTAAGTTTAATATTGCAGCTTTAATAGTTTCTCAAATATCTTCAATAATATTACTATGATGAAATATTACTTTGAATGGACATTGCCGACCAACCACTCCCAACACTGCTACGAAAATGTCATTAAAATTAATCGTATGGAATAAGAAAAATTATATTTTTAAGTTAATCGTACAAAATTTAATGCTACAAAATTTTAAGACCATTGATATAACAGTTTTTAAGATATGCAATAAAATGTATAGGAGGTGCTATGCCCCCTGCTTCGATTCTTACAATTTATGGCACGAAAAAGAAAAGTGATATAAAAATTGATCGTACAAAAATTTGAGACCATAGATATAACAGTTTACAAAACATGGTATAAGATATGTTTGATTATGTATGGGCGGTAACACACCCCCTGCTCCGATCCTTACAATTTTTGGTGCGAAAAAGAAAAGTGGTATAAGACTTAATTGTATAAAATTTTAAGGTTATTGAGGTTACATTTCTTAAAATGTGCCATCAAATGTATTTGAGTTGTATGGGCGGTATCACACCCCCTGATCTGATTCTAACAATTTTTGGCTCGAATAAGGGAAATGGTATACGACATAATTGAGACGATAGATTTAACAGTTCTCTTTATATATGATAAAATGTATTTAAAATGTGTGGGAGGTGACATGCCCCCTAATTTATTTTCATACGAACCGTCTCCTGAAAATTACAAACCAAAGAAAATAAAAATTCAGGCAAATCGATATAGCCGTTCTCAAGTAATACAGTTTCATACATGGACCATTTTATTTTTATATTCGTATATAGATTAAGAACTTTTCTTAAAAATGTTATTAAATATTTTTCGATCTACTTGGCAGAATTATCGAAAATGGAGTGTTTTAATATATAATACTTTGGCCAATTTTTGGCCATAAATTAATTAAATCTTTTAAGTTTAAAAATTGCAACGAAACAATATATTTTAGAAAAAAAAAACTAAAGCTGTTTTAAGAAATTTTATAAACTCACGCAGGGTATTAAGCAAGAACATACTTAATTTTTGTTTCCAAAATCAAAAAAAAAAAATTAGTAAAATCAGCTAAGTGGAAGCTTAATTATACAAGAAAAACTCTAGACAATTTCTTTCAAATCTTTTAACAACAATTTTCACCATAAACATTACAACTACAAATTGCTCTCGCTACGCATATTTTAGAAACATGTTTACGCGTGCAAACACATTGAGTGCGTGTGTGCGATTAAAGCTTAATGTTTAGACAGTATTAAGTGCTAATTAAAACAAATTAAAAGAAATATAACTTTTAAATTACTATTCAGATTTTTTTTTTAAACTTTTAACAGTTAAAGAGGAGGTTAAGGAATAAAGGTTAACACTGAGTAACTGGCATCCTTTCTTGACATACGGTTATGTTAGCATTTACAACTCGTTTTTGTATTTTTTTTTTATGGGAAGTTTAACAAAAAATCTGCTGACTAAATTCTCATGCATAAGTTGAGGTTCCTTTAAGATGCTGTAAGGGACGTTCTTTGGTAATAAACGTCATAATTTGTTTGATTACGAATATGTTGAATGTGTGACTGTGTTTTTTTTTTTATTTCGTAACATTGAGATTTATAAAAGAACGTGATGTCAAAATGTACATAAATATGTATGTATATCTACATATTAATTTATGTAAATATTTGTTAAAAAGTTAAAGCTTTTTGTATTTATTTATCTTGATTTGACTTAGTTCATTACAATATTTAAATGCTTGTTGATTTGTTGTTTTTGTCAACGAAAAAAAAGAGAGATGAGATTAAAGAATTTTAATTCTCTTTTGTTTCTGATAAAACTGACTGAAGATTAAAATTGTAAAGATTATTATTATTCGTAAGTCTCATTGGCCATTTGACAAAATTTACTGTCTACAATTTATGCTAAACTTTTGTATAACTATGTATGAACATCCATACATATGTACATATGTATGTACAAAAGATGTCTATCGCTGAAAACACATGTGGAAACTTTAAGGTACATACATTTGTAAAAGAATTAAAGTCAAAAAACACAAGTTATTATTGTTTTTTTCAAACAAATATGGCAACAAACCTAAAGTCGCATGGTGGAGACAAACATCAAAAGTCTTAGAAACCATAGGAATACATTTAATACTTGCGAACAAAACAAAAAACATACATATAAGAGATTTAAAAGAACATCTAAAAGCCAACAAAAAAGGAATTAAAAAGAAAATCCTGCATACTTAACAAAACTGTTAAGCTTAACTCTAAGGCATCCTTACATCTAAATTCGCCTATACTAACTAACATATTCACAAACAGTCATACATATGCATACAAATACATTTGTAGTCTTATATACATATGTATGTATGTACATGTGTAGTTGTTATATTCGTTTAAAAGATCTTTGGAACAAAAGTCTTACAATTACAAACATCCATTTACAGATGTTTTGTTGTTTTCTTGTCGGTTTATTTGTTAAAATGTCAAGAGATTTTTTCTCCCGCATCCCGCATCCTCCCATCGACATTCAGTCCTTTATATTCTCGTTTGTGTTTGTTTTGAAATGAAAATACTTCCATTAACATGGGTCTTTCTAATAAAACACTAATGTTGTTGGTATTATTTTAACTGTTGAATACTATATATGAGTGTGTGTGTGTGTGAATTATAAAGAATTTGTGTATGGATAGATATTTTTGTGTGTGTGTGCGTGCGTATGTCTACAAAACATATTATGCATAGTACGTGTTTGTATGTATATTAGTTACACACGATTTCATAAATATCTACAAACATATATTTGACTAAATAAAATATGGTACGAAACAAATGCATGAATGTGTGGTTATTGTGTCAATGTATTTTATTATTTTATATCTGTATTTGGTATGTTTGTTTGTATTGCGCTCAATGTTTGTTTATAATTTACAGAATTGTTTTTTCTACTTTCATTCTTCCTTTCATGCTAATCCTCTAATAGTAATTACACAAATAAATCAAAGGAAAGGATCGGATTAGAAACACATCACAAACTTATAAAGAGCAATGCGAATACACACTAATTGCTAATTCACACATGTACATACATATTCACATATATATGTATGTACATATATATGTATGTACATACATATAAACATTAATTTATAGTTCATACAACACATAACTAAAACAATAAAAATTAGATTAATTATTATTTGTATAAACAAACAAAAAAAAGGTTCGATTGTAGACCATGTGCAAACTAAATCTTTATCTTATAAACATTTCGTCTCGTCCCCCTCTTCATCACTCTGTATCTTCATGGATAAGCTGCCTGGCTTATACATTAATCCAAGTTAAACCTTGTATTAATTTTAAACTTAACTTGTTAAGGATAAACTAAATCGAAAAATATTAATAACATATTTTTTATGTTAATAACGTTACTGTTATGTATGTTAATTTTTTGTTAATCTTTTTTGTTTTGTACAACATATTTTTGTTTTTACAAGAAATCAATGCATTTAAATGAATCTGTATTTATTTGTTCGTACAAGAAAAAATTAAAACATTTTTTCATTTTTCCTTGTTCTGTATTTTGATTGAAAAAATATGGTCACCGTATCTTTTATTACATTTTTGCGGATACGCATTATTATCTATACGTATACCGTATACGTTATGTAGAAAAGTTCCCTGCTTTAACGTAGTTAATCGCTTTTCTCGACGTAGCGCACGATTACAACCACAAATTGTATTACAGTTTTCTAAATATATTAGCAAAATTTGGAAGATTTGTTTATTAAGACGGGAAAACCAATCTGGGCATAAAAGTTAATAGAGTTGCCAGAGCGGCCAACCAAATAGCCGTATAATCCTTCTTTATATGCTCAAACGTTTTTGCGTATAAGAGCGAAAAAAAGTATTTCCTCTGGATTGCTTTTACTTAAGCAGCAAAAAAGAAAAACAAATTTGTAAGAAAGTGATTTTTTTTAATACCGTCATTCGCTTTTTATCTTAATTTTTGTCCAGTAGGACGTAAGACCCGTTTTCGTCTCTGCTTAATATTTTAGACCAGAGCTTATAAACGACAAAAGGCCTACAAAGTGGGACATCAGATCTAAAAATTATGCCTTTTTAAAGCTTAGTAAATACTTTAAAAACCGCTTTTTTAAATTAGTGACGTCACTTTGATTAGTGGTAAGACGGTCTCTCGATTTAATTTTCGTCAACCTTGTTTTCCACGTTTCATGCAATATGGGAGCAGCTACGTTATAAAACTGTATTCTTTAAAGCTTTAACAGCTGCAAAGGATAAAAAAGAGCTTTGCATTCTTTTTTTAGATATATAGATATATTACAAAAAAAAACTAAATATAAAAAAAAAACTAAATAGACGATCAAGATCGATGTTATTATACCCTACATAACAATATATCAAATTATTTCTGTTAAGCTCTTAAGCGACTTCAATATTAATCATTATTCAGCCAAAACTTTTGTTCATTTAAATAAAACAAAAGTATTTATACCTCAGTTATTACAAGAGGTTTGGTTTATATAAGAGCTAAATGAAATAACGGGGTTAATAGAGGACATTAATGAAACAAAAAATTTAGTGACACCATTTACAATTATCACATGTTCTTTAATTAAAAGGTTGAAAGGAACAGACACGCGTACGGACGGTCTTTGATTATTCGACCCAGAAAGAGATTCTGAGCCAAGTGGTATTGAGTTATGTTTAGAGCCTTACAAGAATACAAAAAAGCATGATATCAAAAACCCTATAACGGTGGTGTAGGGTACAATAATTAAACTAGCAATTTTATGGACTCATTGAATAATTTTCTTAAAAGGGGACAGAACAAATAAAACAGTCAACAGCAGCAGCAACAATAGTAATATACTTAAATCAAAAAGAAAAACTAAAAAAGGCTAAGAAACAAGCAGTTGTTAAAAAGAAAAATTTGGATTTAGATAAAAAAAAGGTTAAAGTATTTTAAGCATATTTGATTAATACAATAAAAAAAAACAATAACAAAAAAGAATCTTTTACATTTGTTGAACAGTTTAAAAAAGGACATCCTTGATATGATTTCCTTCTTCTTTTTTTTGTTATTATTTTTTTTTTGTCTGCTAAAGACGTTACTTAAAAGTTGCTTTGTTTTCGTTATGGTTTGTTTCTGTATATATTTAGGATTTTGAATTTTCTTTGCTTTGTTTTTATTTAGTATCAAATGATAAATGTTCTTGCAAGGAAAAAATTTGTAATGTATTTAAAAATATAAACACGAACAACGAAAGAGTTTTTTTTTAAGGTTTATTTAAGTATAAAAAAAATTGAAAATAAAATCCTTAACATTTATCTTTTTTAATACTAAGATATGAACTAAGAAGTCCCAGCAACATGTGTCTTTAAGCCATACAAAAAGAGATTTTTAATTTTGATAGATAAATGGTGAATAGGGGATTGACCGTAACATGGCTTTAGATCTACTAAGTGAAGAGAACTTCTTTAAATATACATACATACATATTAGAGATACTTGTTCTACAATATTTTAAATCATTTGATTATTAATGTTTCCCTAAGTAAAAATTAATCAAATGCGACAAGATATTTTGTTAAAATATATTTAAGCAAAATATAGTTTCTGTTAGTTTATTTTCGCAATAACCTGAAAACATTTTTTTGTAGCATTATCCAGGTTTAAGCTACGGCTACGACTTACAGGTTAAGCTTTAACAACTGTAACCAAATTTAATGCTTGTGGGAATTTACAGATAATAAGGTCGTGCTGGTATTATTAGGGTAATCCAGAACAAACCCACTTTCTTGGACACTTGCACTATTTGGGCCTTTTACGTTGAACTTTTTGAGTTTTAGATCAGAAGGTCAGGCCCGTGACTTTAAATTTAGAAACTTTTATATATACATCGTCTAAGAACGTACACTTGGCGGTGTTGTATTTAATAAGAAGCTTTGTATCATAGTGCCCTATAGATAATGCAATAAATGTATCATTATGCAAGCCGTGTAAGATACTACGGAATCAACATAACAGAGGCAACCGAATAACAGCAAACAGCCAAGCTGTACTAAGATACCTTTAAAAAGCATCGGTTATATCGAATTTAAGCCTTAAATCACGGACATTTTTAAATGAGATGGGGAACCATCTGAATTCATCAGCATCGAAGTTGCACCTTCTCTGTCACTCTCACGCTTTGAGGCATCAGTAAAATATGGTAACATTTTTTTTTATCGATTTGAACTGGTAGAAATTTGGGCGGTTAAACTAGGGTTCTTTGCAGGTGTTGGAGATATATAACTGCATCCGTTTCTCCATTCCTATTTTATATAATTTTTCTTTCAGGTAATAGAAGGACGCAGATAAGTCATGCAAGTTATAATGTTCGATTTAGTTCCAGACACTGTTTAGACTAAATTAATACGCATATTTTTAGGTAACTTATTCGTATTGCTAAAAATTTGTTCCTATCAATTATGTAGTTAACACTACGGCACTCTAATACATACTTAATATTGAACACCTTAAGAATCTAAAGTATACCTCAAGGCAATTTATCTTTGTAGTTGGCAATAGTTTAGGATTAATTTGTACTATAATCACATAGAAAAGACAAAAATCATCTGGAAAACGAAGGACTTGCAGGAATAAATATAGTTGATGAAATAAAAATAAATATGTACAAAATGCTTTAATCAAGTCAACATCGTGGAAAGAGAAGTGTGACATCATTTTATCTTATATGTATGTTTAAACTGATATAACAATTAACATTATTTCTAAGCACATACATGGCAACAAATTCAACTCTCTATGGGTTTTTTTCCAACGCAACACACTAGTTTTGTTTAAGAAAAAATAAGTCAACATTTTTTTTAAGGGTGAAACGCAACAATTGATACATATAAAAGCTTTAAACGTACGTGCTATGATTAATCAAGTTACAAACAAAATTAATTTAATTTAAAGTTCTTCAACATATTTGTTTAACTCTTAAAAAATAAAAAATTTAAAACTTTGTCTTGCAGACCTAAGTTATCAAGTTTGTTTTTGTTAAAGTTACTAAAGCATTTCACTACACGTTCATAAGGACTCGAAAATTCCAATTCCCCAAACACAAAATGACAGAATTATTTATTGTTTTGGCTTCTTTTCTTAACCACATCATATACAGATAAGAAACTATTAAAGGATGTGACACGTTTACCACTTATTTTTTATCTGAACGTTTTTTTTGCTGAGTTTTCTTAATTAAAGTTCAGTTAACTTTTGCTTTTTTATTGCACAGCAGGATATAATTTTACTTACATAATTTTGTATCTGTATAAACACATACATACAAATGTATGAAAACGTGTATGTACAATATATAAATGTGTATATATTATAGATATAAGTATATACATATGTATATTTTATAACTCAGAAACAATTTTAATTGCGGCGTCTATAGAAAGTTTTGTAAATAGTTTCTGTTTTTTATTTACTTTAGCGATAAACGTAATAATCCAACGTTATTATATAAATTATATTTTTTTTATTGTTTCTTTTAATAATATTGATTTCATATAAATGTATTAATATAATGTTGAAGCGAATGCTTGAATTACTTCTCTAGTTATACCCCTAATAGTCAACGTTTGATTGTGACAAAAGTGACATAACTTAAAAGTTCGAAATTTAAACAATATTTTCTGACCTACAAATTAGTTTTCATATCCTTTATTTTTTTTAATTCAATAATAATTCTATTCATTTAGCGATGTCGATTAGTCTGTTTGTATATATGTTTTCGAACTTTCGTAAAAACCAGGTGTCCAGTGGAATCATATGTAGTACTTATAAATCTGAATTCAGCAACAGCTAAGATATAAGAGAAAAATCTTTACAAGCTTTGAAATATCCTGTGCAAATATCCACAGGATATTAAAGAATATGTATTTAGGGAAATCATTTAATAAATTCCTGAACTAAGAAAAACAAAATTAAAATTCAATAATATTTGTTTGTTGGGCTTTTTGAAAAAATGTTAACTACTCTTTGGGATTGTTACAATTCTCATTCAGTTTATATAAAATAATTATTTCATTAGAAAATATTTTTTTAATTTTTTTTAAGAAGGGTATACTTAAACCAACAATTAAAAAAAGGTTTTGGTTTTTAATTTCTGTTTGTTGAAGTAGAAAAATGTTTACGAATTTTCTACATACTTGTAATAAAAATTCGTTGAATTTCTAGGAAACGAAATTTTTTAAACATCCCTATTTACTTTTTAACAAAATTTATAAATTTTTAACCAAACTAGACTAATAAAAATTTTCTATATAATAACAAGTACTAATAAAAACTTGCTGTAATTTATATTTACAAACAAAATTTTTTTTCATATTTTAAAATTAAATTCTTTTTTTAAATATATTGACTCTATCAACAATATTTTTTCTTCTTAATAAACTTTTGAAATAAGTTTAATATATATTTTTTAGTTAAAATTTCGGAAAAATTTTTGATAAATTGTTTCCTCTCCAAACGTTTTTAGGCAATTTTTCAAAAATCCTATACCAAACTCTCTTTAAGTTCTTTATTCAGAATTAAAAGAGGTAAAACTTTATCTTTTACAAAATTTTGCACGGTCGAATATAGCAAAAACTTAAGTTATAAGTTTAAAATATGCCAGATAATGAGTTGTGACATTGTTGTCGCAAATGAACGACATGCTTGTGTCTGTGTTTGTGTGCGTTAAAGAATATAAAAGTATAGGATAGTAAATATACATATTCATGTACAATGTATATTATATTATTTACGAGCTTTCATTTTCACATGAATGGAAGTACTGGCACTAAATGCAAATATACACACATACATACATATGTACATTTATATGTACATACATGCATATACATGTAGTAAGTATAAATGCATTCATCCATGTTTGTTGGTTATTGCAGATAAATAAGAGCGTTTTTGTTAAAATCATATATATTTATGTACTCCATTTGTTCATGAACACAGTTCTTATGCAAAATAAATTTTTATTTCTGTCATATGCCGCACAGAAATGTCTCTGACAGCAATTATGCAAAGACAAAACAAAATTTATCATATCACATAGTAGAAAAGCCGAAAAACAAATTTCGGTACTTGTAATGGTATTAAATTAATAATTGATTCGATATCGTTGTATATACCGGTATCGTTCAATATATAGTAACAAATCGTTATGTTTTTTATTCATTTTATAAGCAAAAATATCTCTTATTTATTTAAGTGTTTTAATTGTGAAGTTTTTGTACCAACACAAAACATTAAACTCAAACAAAATTGGGATGATTTTTAAAATCTGCAGATTGAAAGTCTGTCAATTAATTGCAATAAAATTTTATAAAAACAAACCAATTTAATATAAATATTAAATTGTGAAAGGTAATACTTTGTGCTATAAGAATTTGGACAGAGATATAAACTAAAGTATTAAAATTCAATTGACCCAAATCTTTACAGGCCATTTACCACATAATGTAAATTGCAGTATTAATATGAAACACTAGAACTAAACATATAATATTTTATATTATGGTGATTGCTTCTGTCTAAAATTTGTTTTAAAATTAAAATCGATTAATATTTTATGAATATTGTTAACTTGGACTTAGGTGGTGTCATCTCTTTGTCAAACAAATTAATTTTAGTAGTTAAATTTACCATGCAATTACCAAAAGTATTAGCGTCCTTACAGCCGAAAGCTCCAATTCAAGTTCTAAGCGTCAGTTTTAAACAAATCTCCTTTTAATAAAAGCATTAGTATCTTCCCGCAATTTCTCATGCATGAACTTTAGAACTGGGTATTCTTTATGATGGAGTAGAGCAATAACGTTACGTAATTTTTTATAAAACTTGATTTTTATAATGCGTCCCACGTAAGTTTTTTAAGGTTAAAAATAAGACCTAAAATCAGAGTACCGAAATGCTCTCTCACCTCTCAGTCAT
>NDXZ01089710.1:0-15667 GCA_003055125.1 Paykullia maculata | reverse complement strand
GCGGATCTCATCAGGGCACTATGAATTCAATGCACAGTCAAACACATCATTTGCATCATCCCCATCAGCCGGATATTTTGAAAAGTACTCCCGATCATCAGCGTATTAAATAGGCCAAATGCAAGCGAGAGAGAGAAAGAAAATAAATTGTAAATAATACATTTTTAATATAAGCGGAAAATTTAAAGAGACTTTAAAAATCGCAAATGCCTAAGAAAATAGGCAAAAAAAATTGTAGACTTTAAGAAAAGAAAACTAATTTTTATAAAACTTAAAAAAAACTATTAAAGAAATTTATGTAAATATTCAAAGACATACAAAAAACAGCGGTGATTTAAGCAACAAAAATATTTAAAAAACAGATGTAGAACTTTAAAAGAATTACATACATATGGATATGTAAATTAATTAAAAGCAGGACATTTTTTTATATTTTACACAGTTAATAGTTTTTATTTTTTATAATTTATTTTTAAAACCTTTAAACAGTTTAAGGTTATGAAAGGTATCATACATAACCTTAAATTTTGCTAAAATAAATTTGTCACAAAGAAGGTTTAAGCTAACACTACCTTAACAAGAACTTTGCTTAAAAGTTTTACAAACATATTTGTAAATTTGTTAACAAAAAACATTAGAATATTAACATTTTTAACATAACCTCAATTAATTTGTTTTTTCCCCTTAGCATAACCTCAATTTGGCACAAACCGAGAGATTTTAAGATTTTAACAGCCTAATATGAAAATATTTTCATAAAGATTTAAATATATTAGACAAACATTAAGGAAGTAAACGGAATATCGTAAAGTTTTATTGGAATTTTAAAATCTTTTAAGGTTTTTACTTGTTTTTTTTATTTATTATTTTCTTTAATTTTTTTCCTTTCTAGTTAAGTTGTTATTAATCTATTTTGTTTTTCATAAGTTTGTTAGTTTTTAAAACTCTTAAAATATATTTAATAATTTAACGAATAGAACAGTTCATTTTGTATAAATTTTATAGTAACAAATCTATATAGAAAACTTTATTAATATCTAGCCTTAGCCTATATTGGATACAGTGGATAATAACATTTATGTGTAGAAGAAAAAAAAAGCTGCAAAACTAAACCAAGACAAAGCACCAAAAAATGTAGGCTTTAGTTATACGGATGAACAAAAAAATGCTTAAATAAACATTAAGTTAATTAGGGCCGATTATATATAAAAGATTTGTAAAAAATAAAACGGCCACATTCATCAAACAATTTTTAAATTCATTAAAGATTTACCCCCATATTCATAAACAATTTTCAAGTTTATTGAAGGTTTAATGGACGAAATATTTATACAAAATTTGTTCAATATAAAATTTGTTTAATTAACCTTTTGTTGAATTTAAAAATTATTTATAAATATGAGGGTGAATAAAAAACGTACGAAAAAACCATTTAGAAATGCTTAAGTCTACTTTTAAGGGAATTTTAATAAAATAATATAGACATTTTTTATACAAATTCGGTAAAAGTTAAATAATTTTTAATTTAATTTAAAAAATTTTGTTATTTTAATTTTCTATTTCTTATTATTTCTGTAACCAAAGATTAGTAATTTTTATACGAAAAAAAAATATTCGAAATATATAAAATAGAAAAACTTAACAACAACGCACATAACGAAATTATGATGAAATTTAAAAAAAAAACGATTTTCTAACAATAAATTTAGTTTTTCATATTATTAGTAATGTTTAAGTAAAAACAAAACCAACAAAGAAATTTTTTGATAAATTTACAAAAATTATTAAAACAATTATCTTAAAAAAAAGGAAAATTTATAAAAAAAATGCTGAATTTAGACAAAAAAAACATCAGGTAGTAATACAAGAAAATAACAAAAAAAAAATCAAATCCAAAGAACAAACAAATTGTATTCCAAATATATAATACCAATAGAAATAATATATATATATATATATATATTTAAAAATAGTCCACAAAAAACAACAAACCTTTTTAAAAAAACAATCACTTTAAGATTCCTATTTATTTAAAACAATAATTAAACGAATTAAAACATGGCTTAAATTTAACAACAAAAAATATTATACAGAAACAAGAAAAATATTTAACAAACTACTTTGTTTCAAAACTATTTTTTAATATTTTGTTTTTAATGTTTAAATTATTAAAACAAATATTTACTCAATTAATCATTATAAATTGCTTAAAAATTCACTTCATACTAAATATGTACATATAAGCTTAATTATATCGTTTAATTGTTTAACTTTAGTTTATAAATAATTCTTAATAATACTAGTGATATAAATGTTGTATGTGTCTCTTTCACTCTTAACTAACTCTTTCTTTTTCTCCAAATCTTTATATAGTAATAAAAAAAAATAAAAAATTTATATGTCATGTTTATATACTCATCCCAAAACCGCATACATATTCATATACATATATATACACACACTATATGGCACATAAGAAAAAATGCAAATTAACACTATTTAAAAACGCCATAGGTATATAATATTTAAGTTTTCTTGTTTTTATTTTTATATTTTGTAGTCAAAACTAATAAATAAAAAACAAATATATAAAACAAATTATACACAGTTATTAAGAAAAAAAACCGTAATAAAGAGAAAAAAATATATTATAAAAAATTATAAAAATGTGTTTTCATTAAAAAAAATATAAGTTTTTTGTTTTGCTAATTTAATTATCCATTTCTGAAAAACATATGGACGCATCAGAGCTGAAAACGAATCATTCAAAATTGATTGCATAAAGAAGAGAAGAAGATCCCATAAAGTCGATTTAGCAGTAAGTATTTAAGTTTTTTAAAAATGTCTTCTTTTCCAGTAAAAACAACTGCACAGAAAACGAAAATCAGTATACTAGACTTATTAGAAAAAACTAAAGAAACAAGAAGACATTAAAAAAAAGTTCTATTCGTAATTCAAAATAATGTTTTTGTTAAATTGAAACATTAAATTTTTTTAACATTTAAATGTTTTTTTTCACTTTTTAAAAAAACAACCTATTTCTATTACGTTGAGCAACATCAAGTTCTTTTTTACTCATGTTTGTTTGATTCTGACGTCACTACGTTTTTGCTTGTTTGAAAATGCCAAAAATCACATTGTTACAAAAATCAACTACCAGGCGCCCATAACGAGCAGCAGGTTGCTAAAAATATAACACTTTAACAACTGTACTAATTTAAAAATGTAACTTTGCTACGATGGTTGCGAAATCTGCTAAGTATAGCAAGAACAATAACCAGTACGAACTAACATAATGTTAAAGTGAAACACTAACAGAAACAATTAAACATTATCTGTGCATAACATAAGAGTCTCTGCAACAAACACTGTTTAACTCTCATTACTTTTTAACATAATTTGTTTGTAAGTAAATAGTTTTTATTTGTTTATTTATCAAATATTGAAAGTTTAAGTTCGTTTTTCGTATTTTAATAAAATCAAATACATATAATATTATAAAAAAAATGTATTTACAAAACATTATTATAAATTATGATAGAAATTGTGGTTTTTTTTTAAGTAAACAATTTTAAAGATATGTTAAACACAACAATAAAAACTAAATAAGTATTGTAGTATATAGGTATGTAGTAACATAATTTGTTTTAAAATAGGTTTTGTACGTAAAAAAATTAAATATTGTAAGAAACAAATACATAATTGAATTTTTTTTTCAAATTATTATTGTTTCAGCGTAATTTATGTATTTATTTATGGTATTGCATGAGCCCCCGATACTTTTTGCCACACGTGTGGCAAGGGTATATATACATATGTATGTACATAGGTTTGTCATTCCGCTTGTAATTTCTACAATATTCATTTTCGATACCAAAAAATATATATATTTTGGATCCTTATAGATGGAAAAGTCTATTTAGCCATGTCCGTCTGCTGAAATCAACTTTTCTTAGCCCCCCGATGTCGTACGGCCACTTTATTGGTATGGTTGGGTTAGGTAGAACAGGCAGCTGTGAAAGATGCAAGGGTTCATCTCACTCGGGTCCCATACATACGGTCCCTTTGTGTTATCTGTAAAGAGAGAAAGAATTAAATTAAATTAAATTAAAAGAATTAAAATAGGAATGCATTCATCATGAACTGAAGCACGTGAATTCATTCATCTCATTAAAAATGTATATAAATATTATTATTTTTTTTTTATATATACATATGTTAATAAAATTTGGCGGTCAAAGTATTTCTTATTGTAACAGATACTATCATATGTCAGCACTTGAAAATAGCTCTATTGTGAATGGTGTATTATGACAGCTGGCCTTTGTTTTGATTATTTTTTTCAATTTTAAGGCACGTGTTAAATTTTCAGGAATTTATTTAAAAAAAACGCTAAAAAATAGAATTCCCACAAAAAATTTATTAAAAATGAGCAAAAAAACTAAAGCAGGTAGTAATTTAGGGCGAACTTTAATAAAAGATCGCTTTGGCCACACGCCTCGAAGAAAAGTGGACAATGATTCTATGGTAGGTGGAAAAATTTATATGTACATACATATTTTATGTATTCCATATAAAAAATGCTTTTGTTACAGTTACATACAACTGAAATTCAGGATGGTTATGACTGGGGGCGTTTAAATTTAAGTTCCGTTACCGAGGAATCTTCTTTTCAAGAGTTTCTAAGAACTGCCGAGTTGGCTGGCACCGAGTTCCAAGCCGAAAAACTTAATATCGCTTTTATCAATCCCAAGCAGGGAGTAGGTTTACTGACACGCAAAGAACAGTTGCAAATTGAGAAAAAACATGAAGACAACAAGCAATTATTAAAAATTCCCCGCCGTCCTAAATGGACAATCGACACCTCAGCCGATGAGTTGCAAAGGGCAGAAAGAGAAAGTTTCTTGGATTGGAGACGCGATTTAGCTCTGTTGCAAGAAGACGAAGAGATTTTAATGACACCCTATGAAAAAAACTTAGAATTTTGGAGACAGCTGTGGCGTGTAGTAGAGAGATCAGATGTGGTAGCGCAAATTGTAGATGCCCGTAATCCTTTGTTATTTCGCAGTGAAGATTTAGAAAAATATGTCAAGGAAGTTAATCCCAATAAAATGAATATGATTTTGATTAATAAATCTGATTTACTAACGGATAAACAGCGCCAACATTGGGCCGAATATTTCGATACTCAGGGTATTAGGACCGTATTTTTTTCAGCAACCTTGGCTACAGAAGAATTAAAGAAAGAGACTGAAGATAAAGAAGAAAGGCCTGCTAAAACTGAACTTAAGCTTAAGAAACAGACGGAAAATGGTGAAAAAGTGAATGACTCAGAATCTAACGAAGAATTGGAAGATCAGCCGGAAGATTTTTCGTTAAAGGAACTTAAAAAGGCTGCTAATGATATTAATAACACCTTAGATCAGCTAGAAGATAAATTGAAAAAAATTGAAAAGATACTGCCCTCACCTGAGGAAGAAAAATCAGAATCGAACTTTGCAAAAAATAACGCAAAATTGCTTACACGCGAAGAGCTTGTAAGATTTTTTAAGGCGGTTTATCAAAGTAAAACCTATACTGACAAAGTAACCACCATAGGTCTGGTGGGTTATCCAAATGTCGGCAAAAGTAGTACTATAAATGCTTTAATGATCGAGAAAAAAGTATCAGTGTCTGCAACACCGGGTAAAACTAAACATTTCCAAACATTGTACTTGGATCAAGATCTGTTGTTGTGTGATTGTCCAGGTTTGGTTATGCCAAGTTTTGTTTTAACCAAAGCTGACATGATATTAAATGGTATTTTACCCATAGATCAGGTATTTTTTTATAAATTGAAAATTTGTTAAACTTATTTATTGAGCAACAAAACTTTAGATGCGTGACCATGTTCCGCCTGTTAATCTTCTATGTTCCCGCATACCCAGACACATTTTAGAGGATAAATATGGTATTATTATAGCCGAACCCATTGAAGGAGAAGATCCTAATAGATGTCCTCATTCAGAAGAACTGCTATTAGCCTACGGCTGTAAGTTTTATTAAAATGTTTGGAAAAAAGTTTGATTTACTTATCTTAATACTTTTAGATAATCGTGGTTTTATGACATCAAACGGTCAACCCGACCAATCTCGTTCAGCCCGTTATGTTTTAAAGGATTATGTCAATGGTAAGCTCTTATATAGTGTGGCACCTCCCACAGTCGAGCAAGAAGAATATCATCAATTCCCTCAAAGATCCCGTAAAACCATAGAGGAAAGATCTCTACCCGATCAGCAACAAAGAGCCATGAGAGTAAGTAAGCCTTTATAAACATTAATGTTATATTAATGAACCTTTAAATTTCCTTTTCGTAATTTACAGATCAATAAAAACACGACCTCTAAAGAATTAGATAGTAATTTCTTCGCCCAGCAAACTGGTGCCGCCCACATTAAGGGTCGTACGAACTTTCCCCATATTAGAGTGCAGGCTGATGGCTCAATTGTGCAAACAGAACCTACGGCTAAACCTTGGCGTAATGTTAAAAAGGAGAGACGTGAAAAATTGCGCAAGAAATTTAGTCATTTAGATCAGCATTAAGGTTTTTAGGAAAATACAGATTTTTTTCAATTGATTTAGAATTTATGATATAGATTTTTTAATTTAGAATTAGCTTTTCTTCAGCGTCTTTATAAAAAAAATAAAAAAATTATTCATTTAATAAAAAGTGCAATATCAATTTTTTCTTAATAAATCACCTTTAAATTTAAAGATTAAACAAAAAATGGTTAAAACACTTTAAATTTAAAATTAGTCAGGGATTAGATACTTTTTATGCGTTTTTGATTAAACTTAAAAATTGAAACCCGTTTGTTGTTTTCAGGTGTTAAATTAGACATTAATAATATAAATATGTATGTATATACTTGTTAGTTTTAGAAAAGCTTTTATTTATTTTCATTCACTACTTACTTGGCTTAATCCTAAATGATATAAATATTATTTTTATAATTTCTCGATTAACACTTTTTATCAACCTTCTGTATAATACTATTTATCAGAAATCTTTGTGGTTCAGATAGAGATATAAAATTATGACGAAACTCTTGTAAAGCCACTTTCAAATCGCGTGGCTTATTTAAATGCCAGGCTAAAATAATCTCGGCTAAAGCGAATTTTTGAAATTGTGTTAGATATGAACCGGGACGCCAAGAGGCAAATGTGTGCACTTCATGCACCGGTGATTGTGTTGGACTAGGCGTCAGGCTTTCCTCTGTTTGAAACTCGGCCAGTTGGGAGTAGAATTCTATTAGTTTTATGTGAGCTGGTGTTTGACGGGCTGGAGGCAAGGTTATAGCCACCAATAGTAACACTCTTAATATTTCTACTCTAACCAAAACCTCTGTATAGAGATGTTGTTTTTTACGTTCATATATATTGTCCACAATATCATCTAGCTGTTGCAGGGCTTTAAGATAATCATGATTTTTCAAACATTGTTCCGTACCCATTTCTAATTCGTATATACGATGAGCAGGCGAATTGAAGGTACTGGTCCCCTCATAATGTGGCTGTAAAGGTGTCATTTCACGTATTATGGCCGCCTTAATAACGCTATCATCGGGACATTTTTCAACAGCCTGGGTAAAACAATGCAAAGCAGTTTCCCTATACTCCGGACGGTCAGATCTTAACAGCAAAGACTCCATTTCTTCGTGAGCCTTTAAAAATAGACGGGCCGCTTTTAACAAAGACTGACACTCCGCCAGAGAGTTTTGTAAATAGCTTTCACATTTTGCCACCCCCAGTTGACACATGGCGGCATATTGATAGATTCCCGCCTCTTCAAATTTTATTGCTAACCGGCTGTAATCATCTAAAACTTCGGAGACATTTGGTCCAAAGCGTCTACATATACATTCATATAATGGTAAATATAATTGTTTTGTGTATAATGTGTGGCACCAGGATTTGTTTACTTACTTAAATACAGCTTTTTCGATTTTCTTTAGTTTTGTAGAAGCCTTTAAATACTGATCGACCAAATTTGTCGGATAACTATCCATTTCTGACAAAATCTGCGATAAACTTGAGATAATTTTTCCAGTTTCTTGTTGAAACAGGATGTATCATGTAATTTCAATTCAATACTGCCATACTTTAAGAATTTATAAAATTAAAAAACTGCTTAAACAGAATTGTTCAAATAAAACTGCCCGTTTGATTTTCGTGCGAATATCGAATTAGAATTAAAACTTAAATAAAACCAAAAAATTTCTCCTGTGTTAGTCTTATTGGTAATGTCAAACAAATTAGCCTATTCACAATAGTGATTTAATAAAACTCAAAAAATGTTTAATCGTTATAGGTACATACATATTTTATAAAATCTAAAAAACGTAATTCAATTATTTATAAAGCTCACCAAATATTTGTACTTACATTCCCCCCAACATGTTCTCCTTTACAACTAACACAACTTTATTTATAAATGTTTGATTTGCATTTTATTTTTTTTAATGATTAAAAAGAAAATGTTAGCGATGAGTGTTTGTTTTATTTTTTAACAAAGTTGTTAAATGCATGAAAATAACCGAATTTGCAAAAAATGAATTAAGTTAACATAGTTAGAAACAAAAATTACGGAAAGATACAAGTAAAAAATTAGAAAAGCGGGTGTTTTATTTGCAATACTTAAGAACTTTCTAATCTCACAAGTATATTAACCCCTAAGACTGGTCAAGCCAGCACGCATGACTTCATCGACCAGCAATAAATTGCTGGCAATTACTGAACACGAATTTAGGATTTGTTTCTTAACATTATAGTTATCGTAAACACCTAAGTCGGCAGGTTTCATAGCTTCACCAGTGGATAGGTCCAAACCAACAGGATCCGGATTTAAACGATCTTCTTCGGTCAACTTAACAATAGTGTCTTGGGCATCGTAGCCACTATTAATTGCCAAATTTTTGGGTATAACCAATAAGGCTTCAGCAAAAGCTTGTATGCCCAAACGTACCTTTCCCTTAACAGTGTCTTTGTATTTCATTAAGTGATTAAAGGCTCTGACCTCAAAGGCTGCAGCACCCGGAATAAGAACCTTATCGTTAATGGCATTGTTAATAGCTCTTAAGCCATCTCTAATAGCATCCTTTATTTGTATAATGGTGTGCTTATTGGGGCCCTTGACGAGGATGGTAACCGATTGAGGATTTTTGCATTCCTCTACAAAAGTGTATTTGTTTTCACCCAAAGTGTGCTCATAGACAAGACCAGCATAACCCAAATGAGATTCTTCCAAATCATCAAAAGAGTTCATTGCAAGGCCACCGCAAGCCAAAGCCAAGCGTTCCATGTTACGACGCTTAGCACGACGCAAAGCCATTATGCCTTCCTTGGCCAAAGCATCTAATGACATGGGATCAATGCCCTTTTGGTTAAGGACCACAAATGATTTATTGTTGCCATCACACACTTTACGTTTCAATTCAATGATTTTCTTAACTCTTTGATCGATAAAGTCACGTTCAGCCATAACAAACTTTTCACGCTCTTCGGCGGTCTTATAGAAGAAGCCCGAGTTGACTTCAGATTTCTCGTATTCTAAAGACACGTTGCAAGTCAAAATGTATGCATTTTCCAAACGCTTAGGCATATCAGGATGTCTACCACCATGATCTAAAACTAAACCCTTGATCAAAGTGGTGTCGGTTGAGGTTTTGTGTTTCATTTCCATTATTTCGATCATGTGCAAATCGACAGGCTTTTCATCCTTACGTATAGCCAAAACAGCATCGACACACACATCTGTTAGAAGTTCAGCTAAGGCCGCATGGACTTTAGTCTTTAAACTGGTAGTGGCTACCTCAGACAAACTCTTTTTGTTCACCTCAATGGGCACTTTCATGGTTTCCAAAACAGCTAAAGCCTGTTCACAGGCCTTCTCGAAACCCTCGGTGACGATACGGGGATGTAAGCCTTCAGATAAAAAGATATCGGCCTGTTTAAGAAGTTCGCCAATTAAAAGAACGGTAGAGGTGGTACCATCACCTGTGGAATCATCTTGAGTAGTACTAGCGCGAGCAATCATAGAGGCGGTGGGATGTTGAATTTGCATTTCTTGCAACAAAACGTTACCGTCCTTAGTAATTTTAATATCGCCCGCACCAGAAACCAACCTTAAAAAGAGAAAAAATGTGAAAATTTTATTCTTGACAAATTTTTATCTGATTATAAATTGCTAAGGGAAATGCATGTAACAGAGATATTTATAAAAAAATATACTTTTTTTACTTTATCGTTTAATGACTCCAAGTAATGATATGTTTGTTGAGACCACACTCAAATTTTATTAAACATTTAAATATTGCACAAAATTTATAATAAATTGTTTTCAAGTTTTAGGGATAAATCTTAAACAAAAATAAAATTTTTGACGCAAAAATACTAGAATCGTTACACTGTCGATGACACATACAGTCAAAAACTCAACCTAACCTCACTTTTAAATATATCATAAATGCCGACACCCCGTAAAACCCACACACGAACAGATGCTCAAAGAACTTTGCTTAAATCAAATAATCTCCCGTATCAACTTACAGTTTTATCACCCAACATTTTTAATTAGATAAATATTCCTATTTAACTTACATTTTCATTGTTCCTTTGGGTCCCAAATTGCTACGCATTACATCTTGTAACCCTTTGGCCGCAGAAATATTAATGGCCAAAGCTTGGGCAGCGCGAGCGAATTCAGCTTTAGGATTTAGCAAACTTATAGAAGCCATTTTTAGTCGTTTTCTTATAATTTATAGTTAATATAATTATTTTCGATACTTTTTTAAAAAATTACAGTTTTTACAGTCACGTTTTCTTGCTAGACACGAACAAAAAAAAATGTACAGATGTCAATTCAGAGAACATAAGAAAAGTATGTTCAGTTAGAAGCTATTGGCCGCAGTCTTCTAAGCCGACCGGCTCTGACGACGGTGTGCCGCCGCTGGTTACTGTATTAAAACTCATGCCGTTGTCGGCTTTAATCAACTCAACTAAGCTGCCAATTCTTTACGGTTTTAGGCAATAAACATGACATAAAACAGATTTT
The DNA here is from genome assembly GCA_003055125.1 of Paykullia maculata. NCBI lineage: Eukaryota > Metazoa > Arthropoda > Insecta > Diptera > Rhinophoridae > Paykullia > Paykullia maculata. The sequence goes on along the minus strand of NDXZ01089710.1, from coordinate 4,574 downwards.
GGCTGGTATGAGGCTTAAAGAACTAAGTACTTTTTAAATTTACAAACTTTTTAAAATGAAAAATTAAGCCGCCGTTTTTATTTTATAATAAAATAATTTGTTTCTAGTATTTTTTTTAAACTGATTTCTTTACATTAATATATAAAATTTTTTCTCAGAGCTATACACTTTCTTTTAGCATCCTCATTTTATCTTTCATAAAACTTTTATATCATTTAACGGCCATATCCTACAAATGGCTCTACTCTTTATCAAGCCTAATGGTATTGGTCCATAATATCTCGAATCTGAACTGTTTTTTTGATTGTCACCCTCAATCCATACATAACCTCTTGGTATATAGTGTTCGTTTGAGAGGGAGGTATCAGCAGATTTTTTAATTTCTTCCAATTGGGGTGGTGATTGTTCTAATACGACTTTATCACCTGGTAAACCAACAATACGCTTGCATATATATTGCTCTGGATTAATGGGTGAGACGGCTATGATTATGTCGCCACGATTGGGTTTTTTTAAACGTATGGAAATCCTTTCGGTCAGTAAAACATTGTTGGAATATAGAGTGGGTTCCATGGAGGGGCCACTGCACTGAAAATAAAAAAAAAAATAAAAAATAGCCAAATAACAAAGACTGCTTAAAATTTAGTAGTAATACCGCTTTTCATGTAATATAGCGACAAAATTTGTAGTCGTTATTATTTTGCTTATTTTACATACTACTCTTTTTTACAACTGTACGAAATAATTTAGACAAATTTATGACAGAAAATTTTTTTAATAAACTTGATTAAAATTTTTTGATTTTTCTAAAACTTTATAAGAGAGACCCCAAATAAATATGGTAGATTTCTTGTTCTTTGTAAAAAATACATGATGTTGTAAACGTACCACCACAAAGTCTCCGACATACTCAAAAAAACAATGGGTTACACAAGCGTACTGTATGCTGTATTTTAAAATATCTTTGAAATGTGAAACCATTTTTTAAACTTGTTTCCACCAAATGTTTCCACTAATCACCATTTATGTACACACGTATGTTAGCTTTACAAACTGAATAATTTTGTTAAGTTTGTTTTAATTATTTTGCAAAAAATGCTTTTTTTACAATAAAACAAAAAAACTGCACTAAAAAAATAGCAGAAACAGCTGATTTAGAAAAATAGTTTATCAAGGCGTGTGTTCAGTACAGTGAGTATTATCGAGGGACTTCTGATAGGAAATTTTAATAATGCAAGTTTAAGAAAAAAACGTTACATTTGATTTAAAAAAGTTGTTACGATAGCTAGAAAAATTTTCCAGAGCAGAACTTATGTGTCGTGCGAAATACAATTATGACAAAATTTTAATAAGAACGGTCTTTTTTAATTTGAAAAAAATAATTACCATAGTTATTTTAGGCAAAAATTATAAATTGTCTGTTTAATGACATTTTCGACAGACATACATACTATTTTACATTTCATTTACATGAATTACCAGTTTTGGTATTGCAGGCTTTTCATTAAATGTAAAATATGTATCTTATTTCTAATGAAAAAATCGTATTTTTAGTTTTTTATATATATTTTGGTAGACATTTATTTTTTGCACATATACATATATTATTTAGTGTTTTTTTTTTTAGATTTCAACATTCTTAAATTTTTAATTTTTTAAATTAGTTTTAAAATAATCTACTTCTTGTATATTATACTTTTCTTTTACAATACTTTAATAATTCAATCTTTTCATCTTTCTTAGCTTATAGACTAGAAATTTTAATTTTCTCTTTCCAATCAAAAAGATCTAACTTTATTTAAAAATACGTTTAATGAGATGAACATTTAATAAGTTTAGTTAATATATTTCTTGCACTACTTAATATTATAATTAAAATTAGTTAAAAGTTAAATATAAGTTAACTAAATGTTGTTGAAATAATAAAAATAATTCTAAAAAAATGTAAAATAAATGTATTAATGAATAGAAGTTATAGAAAAAAGTTATAAAAAAAAGAAGTAAAATGTAAATATTCATAAATTACTTAATTGGAATTTTTCATGTTAGTGGACTTAAGCCACACATTGTAACATTTTTTTGTTTTCATTTAATATCACTTACAAGCTAAGAAAATAGTTTTGTTATGATTTATTCAGAACGTTTACTGGCTTCTTTGGCTTGTTTCTCCAAACGTTCACGCTTGTCAACATTGGCCAAATCAATGCTAGCCACATAGGCATGCATGCAACTGATCAAAGACTTCAACACAGCAAATGGAGCGGTCACAAAAGCAGCTATTTTGAATAGGGAAAAGCCAAAAACTAGAAAAAGAAAAAAAACGGCATAAGTTAGGAAACAAAACTAAACATTTCTTAACTCACTTGTGGGTCCGGTGGTAAAATGCAATACATAGAGGCTAATATAAAATGCTTCATTTACACAGCACATAAATGTCAAAACATCTTTTTGGTAATACAAACGCATTACTATGTTTTCACTTAAATCGGTGGCCTTATGTGAAGATTTGCCCACAACAACGCTCCTGTTTAACAAAAAAAAAATCTTATTTAAACAAATTTGTTATACATTTTTTTTTAGTTTCAACTTACGTTTGCATATACAGCCAGTGACAGGCCACATCTATGGCCATGGACAATTGGAACCAGAACATGTAAGTGGGATAAAAATAGCTTAAGGTTACCAACAGACCCATGGTGCCGCAGCGATCTGTTAACTGGTCCAACATAGCACCAAAGCGTGTGCCTAACATAAAAGAAAATAATTAAAATATTGAAAATGTACGTGCAAGAATAAACGTGTATATGTATATTTATAAAAAGCTACTTTTGGCCAATACTTTTATATATTACAAAGCAGTACAGCTGAGCTCATAATAAAATACGTATATACATATCTATAAACTGTCTCAATTTGTATACAAAATTAAAACAAAATAAAACAATTCACTTCGAAAAAGAAATTTAAAAGCAAAAAGATTTTGTTAAGCTGATATTTAAAGAATAAAATATTTAACAAAATAAATGTATATCTTCAGGTGTAGTTAACTTTAACCCTTTGTTGCATGATTTAATTTCCTTGTTGTATATTAAGTCATGATAATAAAAATTAAATTTGGTTCGATTTTGATGTTTTCTAAAAAAGTTAAGAATCATTGTAGCAAATCAAAAAAAAATATAACAATTCTTCTTTTAATTTTTGAATATTTCTTAAATATAAAACAATAAACAGCACGCGACAAAAACAGTTTTAAAACAAACCAACTGGGCGAAACCTAATTTAATACTTTAGCTGAACTAATAACACTGTGCGACTAAAAACATTTTTTTGCAAAGTACACAGACTTGGCTATATAGGTTCGATAGTACTTCTTGAGCTGAGTAAAACCCTAGCCCTATTTTGCAATATTATGGTGATAGCGTTTTAATGTCTTGGGCAAAGTTGTAGGTAAGTATCTAATAAACAACTCTTTAAACATTTTACTGCCGAAAAAAAAAATGTTTGTATATTTTTTAAGAAAATGCAGAAAAATGGATGTTTTACTTTTTTGAGCATAGCTCGGAGAAATCTTTCTTTTTTTCTATACTAACTTTTACAAAAATGTTGCCAGAGTTAAATAAAACAATTTTTGGGTATTTTTTTTAACTCGTTAAAAAAAAGTATGTATACAATTTTAAAATATTTTTTAACAAATTTTGTTCAAAGGATAGCATATCACTAGTTCCATACTACATATTTATTACTGGTTATTTTTGTGACCGACCCAATATGCATTAGGTTTTTTGCAAATTTTTAGGTAGATATTTGAGAGAACGTTATGTGAATTCTTAAATTACTCTCGCGTTGCAAGTTTCTGCCAGTAAAATATATAAACAAACCTTATACATATTTGTAAAATAACAAATAAAAATAAACATGTATGACGCAAATAAAAAGTGAAAACAAAATAGCAAAATAGATGTAAACAAAATTAAAACAATATTGCAGTTAAATGTAGACAAAGTTATAACAATGTAATCTAAAAAAAAAACTTAAGACCATTTCTCTACCAAAAATATTATTTAAAAGTGTTGGTCATCAATTTTCAACACACATTGTATAAATTTTTGTCTGTCTTGCTGTTTCTTTGTCTAAATATCCACCCATCACGCATAAACTACAAGAAAAACTTTGGTTAAATCGATGTCATCGTACTTTGGTATTATAGTTAACATATAAAATGCTCTTTATCAAAGAAAATAATTTATTTTCAAAAAAAATCTTGAAAGTTTGCTATTTTACCAATTAAAATGATTTTAAAATAATAGATAAAAGTACAAAAATAATTATGCAGACACAAAAAAGAGGACGTAATACAACAGTCGACTTAGTACAACGTTAATAGTATTCATAACAACAAAATTAAGATTTAAAAAGTAGCTAACAAACAAAGAGATACATTATTTTAAAAGAACAGCTTTTATTTCATGGCCAATGCTTTTTTTGTTGATATCAAATAAATGAATAAATAAACGGCATACATAGGTAGGTACATATATGGTATAACTAGACAAGGTAAACTCATTGCTACAACA
>NDXZ01089635.1:0-11383 GCA_003055125.1 Paykullia maculata | reverse complement strand
TCATGAGATCTTTTAAATAAGTTTGTTTATAAATACATGAAATGTTAGTTAAAAACAAATTGTAAAATTTTAGTTCTTTATTTAATAATAACGCATACATGCGCACATATCTAAGTATGTACATATATATGTATGTATATTATATGTAAATGTAAAACTAACAGCATTGATATAACGCAAAAAAAAAAAACAAATTAAATCATTTAAATAAAATATTACAAAACATTCATTTGAAAATAAGACTTAAGTAAAGAATAAGTATTGACAGAAGCTTTGGATAGCCTGTAACTAATTTTATTTTTAAAAAGTCCTATCGATATACATACATACATGTGTATATAGTCAAAAAAGCATTATATTTACGGTGACTAGACTTTTTTAATCAAAATACAGATCAAGTTCTATACATTTTAAATTATAGTTATTCAAATGGCCTTAAAGGTCTCCATATTTATTTGGGGTTTTTTCAGTAGTCCAAATGTTGTTTTCAACAGAAAATACCCTTTCGATTGAAATATTCGATCAATTCTTTAAAATGTATAAAAATTGCTATCTAACGATTTTCTGCATAATTATTATTCTGATTCCCTTTTTTTATTTTTCTTTACTAAACAAATGTAGATTATTGCTTCTCTTCTTTTTTTACCAGTTCATAATTTGATAGTAGTATGGAGAACAGCTAAGAGCTGATTTATTTGTTTTAAAAACTATTTTTCGTGATGAACTAATTTTTTTAAATACGCACGTATGTGAAATTTTTAAAAAAATAAGTCTTCTATGTACATATGTATATGTATGTATATGTATATGTATTTATTTATTTAATTGTTCTATTTTTATATTGTGTACATAATTACGCATGTAGATATGTAGATATAGATATGTATATTTTAACAAAAAAAAGTACAGTCAGTATCTTGTTATATCCCTTACCTCAGGTGACAAAGGAATATATAAGTTTGTCATTTCATTTGTTACTACTGCAATATTCATTTGCAATCATATAAAATATATATGTTTGTATGTATGTATGTATGTATGTACAGTGTTAACCCGATAATCCGGACATGCGGCTTTCCGGACACATCTATAATCCGGACACTTCTTCAAACCGGACACTTTTACTTTTTTTACTTTATAATTCGGACACTTGATATTTTTTTTCTTCATTTATGTAATGCTCTTTGTAAAATAACGGAACTTTAATACACAACGATACATACATACTCATTTACGTTGGAAATTTTTTGAATTTTGTTTAATTTTGGTTTGATTTGTTTGGTGACGCAGAAAGTTCACAAAGTAATTTTTATTGAAGTTTGAAAGTTTCTTGATATTTGATATGTACATATGTATATGTATTACTATTGGTATCAAAAGCCTGAACAAATAGCTTTAAAATTTTTTGCATTTTTTAATTTTTAAATAAAATGTTTTAAAATATTGTTCTTTGCATAATAAATGTAAGTATAAAAGTAGATTTATAGCAAAAAAAAAAAAGAACAAAACAAAATTAACATCTATAATCCGGACACTCCAGTAATTCGGACATGCTCAGGAATTAGGGTGTCCGGATTATCGAGTTAATACTGTATATACTATTCTGGATCCTTATTGATAGGGAAGGCATCTGTTCATGTGTTGGTTGAAATCAACTTTTTTTAAGTTTCCTAAGGTCACTTAGAATGGTGCATACGTGGTATCAAACTATTGAAAATCTTTCCGGGAAAATCGGTATCGAAAACTGGCTGATATAGATGTAAGCAAAAGAAGACGACTTCTTTTTTTAAATTTAGCAACAATATATTAGTTTTTGCATACATCTATATCAGCCAGTTTTCGATACCACAGCTTTTGGATAAACTACAAAAATGTTTATTATATTTACATATGTGTCGAGGACATGCCTTTCGGGTTATTTGAACAAAAAAAAAAAATTGGACTAATTGGCCCAGAATCAAGAAAAATATGGGCGAAAAAAATCTATATGGACAAACATTTATATCACAAAAAAAAAAAAAATCAAGTTTTCTTAGACTTTAAAAACCTTTCGGGCATGTTAAAACATACATACATATACTTCTTATTACATACCTTCACGTGGTAAAGGGTATCGGCACAGCAGAACATAGCGCTATTACTTGTTTTTTAACTAGTTTTTTGTCTATTTTTTGACGCAAATAAAGTATTTTTGTTAGAAGTCTTTGTTAAGAGAGAAATAATGTGCGCGTTAACGCAAATAAACAAGTAGGAAAACACTTGTTTAAACTGTAGACAATTCAATGAAATACTCGTATGTATCATGTTATGTGTAATTTTTTGTACACGTCTCTTAAAAAAAATTAAAAAAATTTTGTATAAATAGGGGACTTAAATTCAAAAACGCAATTAAAGTTTAGTTTAACTATTAACACCGGAACCACGTATAAGGAGAGTAGAATGAAATTATTTACGTTTTTACTTTTTGGACTTATATTGGCAGTGTCATTTGCTAATAAAGGCAAAACCTCCTTAAGTCCACACCAACTAAAAACTGCAATCATATTATTAAATCATGTTTTTAATAATCTTGAGCATTTTACTGAAGAATATAAATATAATACATTAGCTGTTAAAAACGAATTTACTGGCGAATTAGAATATGCAGAAGTTCTTTTAAAAAACCTTCAATCGATAACAAATAATAGAAAATTTGTTATCAGAAGCAAACTTGATGCTATTCGTAAAAAATACAACAAAGTTTTGCGTAAGTTGAATAAACTTGAAGAGCAATCAGACATATTAAATGCAAAAAATTATGATGAGAATTTATTTACTATAAAAAGTCAAATAAAGGCAATGATGACTATTGTTAATCTCAACTATAATGAATTTTTCACTGAAATCTCTTTTACCAAAAATGATCTAGTTGATCAATTAAAAAGGGCTATTAAAAATATGCGCAATTCAACTATCGATTACGTGAAAAAACATAATAATAACGAAAGCAGTAACGTCTCTAACTAATGAAAGTCGTACAAAAATGCCACGACTGGAAAGCAAACAGAATCTTAAAATCTAGTTTAATTTTTTTTTTTATTATAAACATAAGTATTTGTATTATGTATATTCAGTTTTCGTCTCAATAAATATATGTAAATATTTTAAAATTTGTTAAAAATAGTTTATTCATTGCTGTAAATATTTTGTGTGTTCAGGGTTATATTTTACTTCATCTGTTTAGTAGTTTATAAACAAAAATATTATTATTTTTATATAGAAGGGAAATCTGTAAAGACCCTCATCTTAAAAGAAATCTCAGAATTTTTCTCTGGGTTTCTAACACCTTCCTGTTAACGAAAATTTTTCATATATTTTTGGATTTCCGCAGACTCGAAAATCGTGTTAGACCTATGGTTTCTGGAGCAAAGTTACTCTTCATTCGTATAATTATTTCCCAACCTACGATTTTTCATTTTTTTTGGCGTCCATACAAATCGACCCACTCTAATGTACATACACACATACATACATATGTACGTACCTAATAGGCAAGTAACAAAAGTATTACTTTTGTTAATAAAAAAAGTCTTGTTGAGAACTGCCAAAAACTATCAAACATTTATTAAAAAATTAAATCTGTATAAATTTAATCAAAAACGGAAATTTATGAAAAATGTTTTTGTCTAAATGTTTTACTTATTCCAAAATTTATTAACTCTTTGTGTATTATTAGGTCGATTTAGTTCTACAAATTCTATTGATTATCAAATTTCGTCGCATAATTTTTTAATAAAAATTGTATTTAAAAAGTATATGTATAAAAATTTTGAATTAAATTATGTAAATAAAGCTGAGGCGCGTTTTTCTTACAAAAATAAAATGACAACAGCAAAACTCTTTAACTGCTTCAACAAGAATAAATTCACTGACTAAACATAAAACTGCTAAAAATTTTATGAAAATGGCCCTTCACACAAGGGATGGATTTTTAGTCGTAAAAAAAAGATGCTGAAATGTTTTACATGTAAAAACAGGAAAGTGCTAGATTTACTTTGTAAAATTTTTTTTTTTAAACAATGCACATATGTACATATGTACATACCAATATGTGTAATTTGTTTAGTTGTGATAGTACAATGATCTCAGATTATCCGCTTACAGGGTCCAATTCATTCAGTAATTAAAGGAAAACGACTATGCACTTCGTTACGGCTTCTCAGCTTGAACCTTACAGAAGTTCCTCCAATCAGACATCGAATTTTACAAAAACAAAAAAAACTTTTCTGACGAGGCTCAGTTTCATCACAGCGGCTACGTCAACAAACAGAATTGCAACATCTGTGAATCGGAATGCCTGCCCGTTATTGTCGAGAAGCTAACGCATCTCGCTGAAATGGAAAATATGAACTTGAATAACTTTTGGTTTTAGCAGGATGGTGTATCATGTCACATAGTTTATTTAACAATTGATAAGCAGCTTCGAAGCCAGCGGCGGCAGCCTCATGTTTAAAATCGTATTCTTTAAATATTAGGAAAATTTGCTATTTCTAATAAAGCCAAAAGGAAATTATTCAATTTCATTTTTTTTAATTTTTAAAAAGATACATACATACTTGTACTTGAACTACTCTTTATAAAGATTCTATTAAAGTTTTGAAATTAAAAATACTTGTTTAAGAATATGGCACTGGGGCCGTTGTTTAAAAATTTAAAATTAACTTTAAAAATAGAAAAATCTAATTTTAAAGAATTTTTTTTTATTTTTCTTCTAATAGAATTTCATGTTTGCTAACAATTTTGTTTATTTAAGGTTTTGCGATTTATTAAGTTATAATTACATGATGGAAAATAGAAAAAAATCGCTGCTGAATATTGCTTTATTCAACATTCAATTTTATGTTGTAGTTTAATTTTACCCGTCTGGCTAGACACTTTATAATCGGATTTTGACATGCAACGTGGCGCGTAAAAGAAAGGGAGTTAGAAGGTTTAAAGTTGCTTTATAACCCCCCCTTGAGAATAAATCAAAAACAAATACATAAATAAGTATTTTAGCACAAAAGTTTTGTTTAAGGTTTTGTTTTCAAACAATGAATTGGAGTGAGAACGTTTTGGAGACAAAATGCAAAAAAAAAACATTTTAAACTTTATAATAATTAATTTAATAAAAACCATACGAAATATTGTCATTACATTTATTTAATTTATAAAAGAAATCGTATAATTTTGTGGCTTAGATATTTCAGTGTTGCCCACCCTTATTTTCATTTGTTTACATTTTCAAGACTTATGCTCCCAATTTTTCCTTTAATGTGAGTTCATTTGCTCTTTTGTTTGTTTGTTTATATAGTTTTATCTAACACTTAAACAATTGGTGTCATCTTGTTGCTATAACTATTAACTGTCAAAACTTCAAAAAGTGTTTATCTTGAAGTACACTTTTCAGTTGTTTTTGTATTTTTTGTTTAATCCTTAATGTAACTGCTTTTGTTAGATTGTTTGGCATTAAAATGTGAAAACATTTTAAAGTTTTTGTTAAAATATTAAGCCTTTTGTCACTAAAAAAAATATTGTTAACAAAGTTTATTTTGTCTAATAATAACAAAAAAGCAACAAATTATTATTTTGTGCAGCTTACAGAAAATAATTGTTTAAGACGAATAAATATTTTATTTGTGCACGAAAAATCTAACATTTGCACTTAACTAGAATTTTTTAATAAATGTTTATTTTTTTTTATTTCGAACTTTTAATTTGTTTTAAGACAATTATTTTTGGTTGCATTCTGGCTTAAGTTTATTTAAAACTTAAGTGAACGTATTCTGTAAACAACACATTTAAATATAGTACATCAAAAAATTTCATATAAAATAAATGAAAGTCTCATGTTTGTTTTAGAAGTATGTTTTATTTTAATTTATTTTTAATTTTATTTACTTTTAATAAACCTAGAAATTATGTCTACAATTTTTAACATATTTTAAGTTTTTACTTGTGGTTGGCTCTTGTTTCTTTTTCTGGCAAAATATATATTTTTTGTGGTTAAATATTTTTCCTTAATTAAGTGTTCTTGAACATTATGTTTTTTTATCTTAAAGCAGAAAGAATCTTGTTATATACATATTTTTTTGCAGATTTTTAATTAAAATTTGTAAGCTTTTTAATAGACTGTGAATGTTTGTTTCTATCCTTCCTTTTACTTATTTTTTCTGGGATTTTCTTATATGTTTTTTGCAGAAGTTGTGTGGCTGAAGAAAAAATAAGTTTTTTTTCATTATAGTTTTCTTGCTTTCGTTTTTATATTTGTTTAACCATAATTAAGTGTGAAATTTGAGTTTACTTGGGTTAAAATGCTTAAATAAACTTATTTTTGACTGTTTTTATAACAAATGCAACCATATTGTTGTAGATGGCAATTTTCAACGTAATGATGATATGACAATATTATGCTTAATTTAAGTTAAATTAATATTTTTTATTGTTTATTTTTTGTTTTTCTTTTGAAGTCAGTTTAAAGTAAATTTTTTATTAAACTGTTTATTTTTTTAATTAAAACAGTATTTGGTTTGCTTTTACTTAACATTAAAATCAAGTGATATCTAACTGCGATAGAAAATATGGTTGGCAACTTGTATTATTCCCCAAATAATAATACACACAAAGGAAAAATTGATTAAGTATATTTACGAAACATGGTCAAAGATTATTGAAAAATTTTATGATCACCGCAATTGTTACGTAATAAAAAATATTAACTTTAATCTAAGGTTTGTTTTTCATTGCTTCAATTACCTAAACGTTTAAGACAAACATAGAATTGGTTTTTGCAATTTTATAATAGATATTAATATTATTAATGACGTAAAAGATGTTAATATCCAAAATGTGTTTGTAATAATCAAGTGACTGATTTTAGTCACTATAATATTTTTTGTTACTAAATATGCTTTTTTATACCCTTCACACATGTGGCAAAGGTATATATATATATAGGTTTGCCATTCCGTTTGTAATTCCTACAATATACATTTGCAACCCTATAAAGTATTTATATTCTGCGTCCTTATAGATTAAGCCATGTCCGTCTTTTCGTGTGTTGGTTGAAATCAAGTTTTTGTAGTTCTCATAGGTTGCCCAGGGTTGTAAATCGACTTCCCTATAGACAGTGGTGGACACGATTTTAGCACATTGGCTTTATCTACTTTTTCTAAACTAAAAAATGTCCTTATGTTTATTGTTTTACTAATTTCTATATCCTAATATATCAACCGCGGTCAAAAGAATACGAGATATTATTTATTAGTTTTGTTCGTTTAAATTCGTTAATTTTATTCAGAAATATAATAAACTACAAAAAATGACTGGACAGTAATTTAGCACAAATTAAAAAAAATTTATTTCCATTAGGAAAAAAAGAATAACTTAATTATTTAACTCTCCTGGGCATACTGTGCGTATCAATTTAAAATATCAATTTTATTTTGCTCCAAGCAACATTTCACTGTGCGTGAAGTGTGTTTGGGATCGTTATCATGCATAAAACGCCATCTAAGTGGCATCTTCTCCTCTGCATAGGGAAGCATTGTTTTAAGCAAAATTTTCTTGTAAGCGTACTGATTCATTCGCCCAGAAAGAGCGTCCCAAAGCATCACATTAAATTTGCCCGTGAGCATTTAAAAAAGCCACCGTTTTTTTTTTTTTGGAAAAATGTCCTTTAGAAAGACGAATCCATGTTTTGCCGATATGGGTCTGACGGAAAACGTTATGTATGGCGTCCTCCAAGCATGCAACACAACCCCAGGTACACATTAAAGACAGTAAAGCATGGAAGCGGTAATGTAATGAATTAGAACGAACTTTCTGGGCACGGTGTTGCTTCTATAAGCAAAATTGATACGCGAATGGATATACTTTGTCTAACGAATACATGTAAGATAATGTGTAACTGACAATTGTTTGGGACCTTGTTAAATTTGGCAATATTATGGAACTCGTTGAACCATTTTGTGTTTAAAATTTAAATGTTTATTTTATAAAAATTCATTAAATTCTAAACAACAACCGTTTGCTACTTAAATAAAACGTTAAGTTTAGTGCGTCATTAAATTTCTATGTCAATGAGTTTTGCCAAAGACATAACAAATCGTACAAAATATATATGTACATATATATGTATGTATGAATGTTCATATGTATAAACAAAAGGCCATACAACTTTATTTGCAAAATACTAACTGCATATATTTTTTAATGACTATAAATAAAATAAAATAAAAATCATATTTAATAAGTGCAAAAAAAAAAGAAACAAAAAGATTATTCCGCTCTCCAATTCTCTTTAAACTTTTGTTATTAACAATATGTATGTATGTATGTTTGTATTTATGTAACTTGTTTGCTTTTTGTTTCATTAAATATTTGAAGCATAATTTTTTGTATGAGTTTTTTTTCTTTTCTTTTCTGTGTGTTTAGCAAATCGCTTTAAATCCTTTTATCCTAAATTTACATTATTTGCTATTAAATATCAGTTGAACTCGTTTTTGTTTCCTTTGTGTTTTCTGTTTTGGCGCTTAACTTTCCCGTCAAGCGTAACATATTAAAATTACGAGACTCATTCATTTCTGCAACAAAATACCCAAACGCTAAAACAAATACTTTATTCGGTTAGAAACCACAATTTGTAACGATATGAGTTGCATTTAGTAAAGTATAAAATAATGCTTGGCGAGGTAGAGGCAGAGGCGTAGGAAAATTTTTGTAAGTTAAGGAATTTAGAAATGTGGGAATTTTTTATATTAACAAGCAAAGTTTGAAAGTTTTTATTAATTAACTATTTTGATCTGGTAACTCATTCCGATTATAATCGTCGCTGGCAACACATTTTTTTTTTGCCTAACACAATTCTGTCATAATAAACTTCAAACTCCATTAAAAAAAAAATCAGACCATAAACGACTTAGACTTAAAAAAACCACGCTGGAATTAAAATTTGGTACATCTTACTTGTTATACCCTACACCTTAGGTGATAAGGGTATATATAAGTTTGTCATTCCGTTTGTAATTTCTACAATATTCATTTGCGACCCGATAAAGTATATATATTCTGGGTCCTTATAGATAGGGAAGTCGATTTAGCCATGTCCGTCTATCCGTCTGTCCGTCTATCCGTCTGTTGAAATCAAGTTTTCTCAGCCCCCCGATGTCGCACGGACACGTTATTGATCATAGATCCCGAGATACTTGCTATTGAAAATCACAAAAATCCGACAATTTTTTTACACAAAAATGATTAAATTTGTGTGTTAGACATGCCTTGTAAGGGAAAAAAATTATAGGCAAAACATTTTTTTTATTTTTTATTTTTTTGTACGAAAATACACGCAGTGAAGGGTATATAAGATTTGGCACAGCCAAATCAGCGCTCTTACTTGTTTTTAAATTAGCTTGACATAATGACAAACATTTATCAGGTATACACGTGGGCCAAAATACTGTGCTACTATAAGAAGCGTGTTTTTTAGCTTTGCCCCTTCAATTTGGCTTCAATCTAAGGATACGAAAATTTATTTCGCAAGCGTTCTAAAAAAACCCGATTAAGACTATGACAAAAAATTACATGCATAAAAATAAAATAAAATAGTGCAATAAAGGAAAAACATGTGCAAAATTTGTTGCTTTCTTTATGCTTCCCCCCCTTCCTTATACCACTCTGATTTGTTTATGCTTTAGCTTAGGGAAGATTGTTTTCCCTGTTTTAGTTTAGTCTCAGTCTAGTTTTGTTAAATGCCTAATTCAGTTCTAGTTTCAAAAATGCAGATAAGCTTTATTATTTTTTTTAAATTTCAAATTCCTTTGAGATATTTACCTGAGCAATTGCAAAAACAAAATCAAAGTGCATTAAAAATATATACATAAATAATTTTTTTTATTCTTAACAAAAGCCACATGAAAAGGAATATCAAATAACACTCACAGCAAGAAGCAACTTAAATGTATGTGTGTATATGCAACAACACTATATAAGTCTTGTATTATTTTAGCAGTTAAAAAATGCAAATACATATACAGTCAAATCTCGATAATTTGAAACTTGTTAATTTGAATCTCGCGATAATTTGAACTGTTTTCCAGGTCCCTTGAAAAACATTCAATAAATTGAACAAACTCTATGTAATTTGGTCCGCTCGTTAATTTGAAATTATTTCAATGGCATATTGATCGCCGACGCGCTATAATTTGAATTTTTTGGCTCTATTGAATTATTTTAATGTGCTGTGTTTTATGCAAAATATATAAACATAAGTTAAAATGCATTACTCTATAATTTGTAGTTTGGTTTTTCTACACTCTATAATTTGAAACTCTTGTTAAATTGAGTTTTTTCTATCTTCCTCTTGATAATTTAAACTCTCGTTAATATGAAAATCTCAATTATTTGAACTTTTTCTCTGGCCCCTTGAAATTCAAATTTTCGAGATTCGACTGTATAAGTATTTGCATACTTGTGGCAACATGGCAGCCAAGTCCCACTATACACTTTTTTCTATTCTTCACTCTTTCTTTAACACTCTGTTTAACTGACATTTGAGATAAACAGCCTTGCTACTACTCCATTGCCATGATTTGTTTGACTTGCGGACAAACAAGCAAGAAGAAGAAACAGGCAAAAAACAAATAATAAAAAAAGCTTAAACTTTTGTAATTATTTGTAAAAATAGTTTTATTTGAGAAATTAATAGTTTTAATAGTTGTATACATAATGCCACTTTTTCTTGTTCTTGTTTTTCTCCTACTTAATAGTAAACTTATACTTTAGTTGTTTTTCTTTTATTTAAACTGTCTCTTTGTTTAAATAAAACTTTTGTTTTTTTCAGCACATTGTTTTAATTCAAATGACAAATGACAGTTAGTAGGGCAGACACCAGGTTTTAAGTGTGTGGGCCTTGTTTAATGCTACAAAAAAATTATTTTCACAGTTATATACATATTTAAATATATATATATAATGGCATTGTATTGCTAAATGCTACCATTAATTAATACAAGTAAAAGAAGTAAATTTAAAATTAATAATATAAAAAAGGGGTGTTTTACACAAAAAAATAATTTGTTTTTATTGTTACAAGTTTGCTCGTTTTGTAAAAAGCGCTATAATTTAATTTAAATGGAAAAAATTAAAAAAAACTTTTGCATATTGTTAAGGATGTATTTTTATTCTTTTTTTAATTTTTTTTTTATAATTGAATACAGCATAATTTTTTAAGCGAAATGTCTCCTGTTACAGTAATGGTTAAAACACAACTGGGACGAACGACGAATTTTTCGTTGCGAATATTCGTCGTAGAAAATAAAACAATTAGTGTATATGAAAATGCACACAATCAGTGCGTCGACTAAAA
>NDXZ01089494.1:0-16581 GCA_003055125.1 Paykullia maculata | reverse complement strand
ACCAACGAACATCATTTCATTTTTATTTATATAGATTTTCATAAAATGTGGTCCCACCTGATATATTTAGTTATTATTGTGGTTTGTTTTATTTGTTTTTAATTTAAAAAGCCGGTGTTTTGCTGCATATTTTGTATTGTACCTTTAATTTATATGTATGTACATACATATGTATATGATATACACATATTTAATTATATATATATATATAAATAAAGAGGAATAGTGTTTGTATGTTTGTACTTTATAGCTGGCCACACCGTTGAAACGATTTTCTTGAAATTTTTACAGCATGTTACTGACAGTCTCAAAGGAACAATAGGCTAAATTGTTTTGGGAAATTCCGAATGCCACGCCCACTTTTCATATTTATACCTTAAAGAGTAACGTTAGTGATTGACTAACTGATTGATTCATCATCGCACAGCCCAAACGAATAAAGCTAGAGACAATAAATTTGGACTGTGGGCTCACCACATGATGTGTAGATTTTTGGAAATTCAAATATTTAGGGGGAAAAATGGGTAACTTTTTTTTTTTTGCTAAACTAAACAATATACAAACAAAATTTAAAAAGCATTGTAATCTACCCAAAAAATAAGCGGATAGGTGTCTGGTACTTTTTTGATTTTCGAGTGATTGGAGGGTAAAAATGGGTACTTTTTTGGGTCCATTGCAACTTCTAAACCAATAGAGTTAGAAATGTAATTTTAACTGCGATCGTCACTCTTGTAAAAAATATGAATAAGTTTTTGGAAATTTGAACTTATAGGGATAAAAATTGAACTTTTTTGGTGCTTTGTTAATAGAAAATATTTTTATAAATTTTGATGAAATTCATGTTCAGGTTTACTATACTACTTCTACTAACACATGTATTTGAGAAAAAAATATTTAGCACTTGAATGGGGCTTAAAAAAGTACCAAAAAGGAGGGAAACGGGAAAATGCGTTTAATATAAATTACTCGACCGATTTGGACAAAATTCGAAACACAGGTTCCTTGAGGCTTAAAAAATAATATGAAATAATACAATTTAAATAACATTAATATTGGGATAAATAAAGGATACATTTCTGGTAAACAGAGGCGAATAAGTACTTTTTTAGCTTTTAGGGTACTTTTTAAAATTTTTGGAGTTTATGAGTCTAGAAACCTAAAATTAGGGCCTATGGCTTTATATTAAGAGAGAAGGTCATATAAGGGGACGAAAAAGTACTTTTTTCATTTTTTGAGTTTCTGTGTAATTAGGGCATATTAATCTTGATTGAGATAAAAAAAATCACATTTGGGGGCAAAATATTACCTTTTCAACTTTTGGGGCTAACTCAAGTCACTACTGAGTAAATCCAATTATCTAGCACAATGTACAACTTTGTCTCTGGGTGTAGTGGTGATTCCTCCCTCTGGAGTCGC
Organism: Paykullia maculata; assembly: GCA_003055125.1. Taxonomy (NCBI): domain Eukaryota; kingdom Metazoa; phylum Arthropoda; class Insecta; order Diptera; family Rhinophoridae; genus Paykullia; species Paykullia maculata. The sequence goes on along the minus strand of NDXZ01089494.1, from coordinate 15,165 downwards.
CACATGTCCTCAAACCTAACCTAAATCAAATTATCACTACTAAGAAAGGGGTGTGTTTAGGATTTTTTGCGTCATGCAAATATTGTCAATACATACATACAAATTCACATACATATGTACATTCATATGTACATACATATGTATGTACATACCTATAGTAAATTAAATTCGTTTTGTTAAGTTGTATTTAGCAATTTATTTTTATTCTTTTCTCACTTACATACATACATATATTAAATGTTTTTAAAACGCTTGAATAATTTGGAGGTATAAATTGAAATATGCTATGGAGTGCATCATTTTTAAATAATTTGTATAACTTGTTTTCCGTTGAATATAATGTACACATCTACATATGTATGTATGTATGTACATTTGGTTTTATTTTTCTAGAATCTAGATCATCTAATTAATTGTATGTTTGTATGATCACTAACTGGCGCTGGCTATTTGATACTAAAATTATCACTTATTAAAACATATTACTTTTTGTTTAAAACGATTAGAGAAAATGTAATGTTATGTCACCCGTTGCGTAAAAAATAGTCGTTAGTTATAGAGATGACTGCAGGTTTAACTAAGTGAGTACGAGTGGACCTAATAAGAATTAAAAAAATCAATAACAAAACTTAAATTTTTTTTTAAATTCTCAAATTTTTTTGTTTAAGTTTTAATTTATATTGAGGATTTCAATTCATTTATTAAATAGTTAGTACAGAAAACATGTGTATATACATACATATTTACATACAATTAAAAAAAGTTAACTAATAACTGATTCATCAAATATTTTTTGTGGCTTTTTACTGAACATTATGATTGGCAAAAAAGTAATTAGCTTTTTTTAAGTAAATATGTAAAAAAAAGCATAAATAGGCAGGTAAATGTTTCTTTTCGAAAACTTTTTAACAGGTTTAACTTACAGCTCTCGGCCTGGCATCAATTTTATATTTTTCTACATTGTAATTTTTGTTTAAATAACTTTACGATTGAATAGCGTCTGTTCATGCATATTATGAAACTGAGAACTTACTGAAAAACTGCACATTTTCAGATATTTAATACATATGTATGATCGAGTTTAGATTGACACTTAGGAGATTTTGTAAACATTGATATGGATTTGTTAAATAACTTTGTTTACAATTTAATGACAACTTACTAGAATTACAAATACACACCTACAACATAGTATTTAAATAGAAATTGACTAATAACACTGTGCGACAGTGAAAAAAGTACACAGACTTGGCTATATAGGTTCGATAGTACTACTTGAGCTGAGTAAAACCCTAGCCCCGTTTTGCAATATTAGTTCGCGTTTTAATTTTATGGGCCTCAACATATTGGGACACTTTCTGGTGAACTTTCCGAAAAATGGTACCATAACCTTTAAGCCAATAACTCATTCAGAATTGGTTTAATGTCTTCAACAAAGTTGTAGGTAGATATCTAATGAACAACCCTTTAAATATTTTACCGCCGGGAAAAAATTTTTTTTTGTATATTTTTTAAGAAAATGCCAAAAAAAATAGAATTATTTTTTACATTTGTGAGCATAGCTCACAGGAATCTTTCTTTTTTCCCATACTATCTTCAACAAAAATGTAGCCAGGGTAAAATAGATCAACTTGTGTGAAAATACCTATACGATCTGAACATGTTCAGACGACTTATATAGCAAAAATTATTCTTTTTTTGGCGAAAAACACCGTTTTTTTAACGACAATTTTTGATTTTTTGCCATAACTCGCAAACTGCTGGATTTTTTATATTTTTATCTTTGACAAACTTGTAGCCAAAAAACAATTTTTGTGAACGTAGGCGCCCTAAATAGCTCAAAAAGACCACTTTGTACCTTAAAAATGGTAGTTTCTCACAATTTTTTGACGCTCAAAAAAACGTTTTTTTTTTGTGAAATTAATATAACAAAACACCTCCCTTTTTGATTGTTTTGTGTTGTACTATTTGTTTGATATATTTAAAATATATTTGAGACCCCTTTCGTCTATATCTAAAAAATCAAAAATATTCCTTCAAAAAACGGTGTTTTTTTAAAAAAAAAAAAGCATTTTTGCTAAATTAGTCAGTCATCTGAACATGTTCAGATCGTTTAGGTATGTATGTATGTTCACAAAAGTTGTTTATTTTACTCTGGCTACATTTTTGTGGTAGATAGTATGAAAAAACGAAAGATTCCTGCGAGCTATGCTAAAAAAAGTATAAAAAAATTCCATTTTTTTCTTCATTTTCTTAAAAAATATACATTTAGAATAAAATAAAAATTTTTTCGGCGATAAAACTTTCAAAGGGTTGTTCACTAGATATCTACCTACAACTTTGTTGAAGATATTAAAACGCTATAACCAAGTCTGAATGAGTTATTGGCTAAAAAATTATGGTACCATTTTTCGGAAAATTCACCAAGTCTCCCAATATGTTGAGGCCCATAAAATTAAAACGCGAACTAATATTGCAAAACGGGGCTAGGGTTTTACTCAGCTCAAGTAGTACTATCGAACCTACATATATAGCCAACTGTGTACTTTGCAAAAAATTGTTTTTTGTCGCACAGTGTAAAAAGGGACCTTTATAACATAGAAAAAATATACATATGTACATACAAATGTATGTAGTATTGTATTTAAACAGACATAGATAACATTTTTTTTTGTTAATTTTTGTTAATAATTTTTTTTCTTTTTTAGGTGATCCCACAATTTTTGGCAACCTTCGTGCTTCCGCTGAAACTGTTGAAGCTGTACTGGCAGCCATTGAAAGTGGTAAATATAATGGTTACGCCCATACCCAAGGTCACGAATCGGCCCGTAAGGCCATTGCTAAATATAGTGCTCATCAAAGTTCCGAAGAAATTAACCCTGATAATGTTGTCTTGACTAGTGGGTGTTCGGCGGCTTTGGAATATTGTTTACTTGTATTAGCAGAAAAAGGTCAAAATATTTTACTACCCAGACCTGGTTTTTGTTTATATCAAACATTAACCGAGGGCTTGGGTATTGAGGTTCGCTTCTATGATCTATTGCCTGAAAAACAATGGCAGGTCGATTTAAAGCAACTGGAATCGTTAATTGATGAAAATACTGTTGCTTTGTTGATTAACAATCCAAGTAATCCCTGTGGTAGTGTATTTGGCAAGGAACATTTGGAAGATTTGTTGGCCATTTGTGAGAAATACTATTTGCCTATAATAGCAGATGAGGTAGGTTCCCAAAGGAAACAAAGAGTTAATCAAGAATGTAAAAATGTTTATTTTTTAACTTTATAAAAGTTTAAAATCGATCAAATGTAAAGAAGTTATAGAAACTTTTATTTTTATATTATAAATCAATCTTTATTTGTTTAACTAATGGGCTTATTGAAAATTTGTGATTTACATACATACATACAAATATGTATACTATAAATAACTTTAAAGTTTATTCAAAACTTTTTATCAGTAGGAAAATGATCAAAAAATGTCTATAAGTCGAGATTTATAGTTATTTCTGCAATAATTGAACAATTTTTTAAATTTGTTTTAGCACAATTTACCAATTTATATGTATTTTCTTTTTAATTAATCGAAAATTGTGCTGTTAATTGAAAATTTTATCAAAATTTTACAATAATTAAAAATTGTATTGAACAATATTTTTAAATAAAAATATATTTCTAATTGCAGATCTATGAACACTTTGTTTTTCCTGGATCCAAACATATTGCTGTCAGCAGTTTGTCCAAAAATGTTCCAGTTCTTTCCTGTAGCGGCTTAACGAAAAGATTTCTAGTGCCTGGTTGGCGTATGGGTTGGATCATCATACATGATCGTGAGGGTCGCATGGCTGATGGCATAAGAGGTCTAAGGAACATGTGTGGTCGTATATTAGGTTCAAATACATTAATTCAAGGAGCAATTCCTGGTATTCTAGAAAATACACCCCAAAGTTATTTTGACAGTGTCATCGATATACTCAGTGAAAATGCAAAGGTAGCATATAATATACTTAAGCAAGTGCGTGGCTTAAATCCTGTTATGCCCAGTGGTGCCATGTACATGATGGTTGGCATCAAAATTGATCAATTTCCCGAGTTTAAAGATGACACGCACTTTGTTCAAGAGCTGGTTAATGAACAGAGTGTTTTCTGTTTGCCTGGTAGTTGTTTTGAATTTTGCAACTACGTGCGCATAGTATTGACAGTACCGCGTGAAATGATAGAGGAGGCCTGTTCACGCATTGCGGATTTCTGTGTAGCTCACTATAAGATGGACAATTCGATAATTGAAAATAATTTATTAAATGAAATTCAGTACTGAGCTAAAGTGTCATAAGTAGTTGCTAAAGCCTTTAATAATTAGCTTCAAATAATTTTTTTCTTTTGTTTTTTTACCAACTGCATTTATATATACATACATACATACATATGTGTAATAGTCATTTAGTTTGTTAATTTTATAAATTTTATTTAAATAAAAAAATAAATATATAAATATATCGTTTTAATAAAATTTAATTTATTGATATTTTTTTCTATTAATAGAAGATTTTTTTTTAAATGTTCTGCATATTTTATAATATTGTTCGTTTAAATAGAAATTATTCGTCCCTGTTCTGTATTCTCTCGGGAATTTTAAACGTTTGTGTGCCCCAGTGAACAAGTTAGTAATGATCTGGTCGGCAAATTAGAGTTGTGGGTTCGATTTCCGCCAGAAACTCTAGACTGTTGCAATACAGCGGGCGAAAGGCCTTGTTGCTCTACTAGATCCATTAGGTTAGAAAAATATTGGTTAACACACAAACACATGTATGAAATATCTAAACTTTCGGATTATTCGACTTATGAGTTGTTAATGTTTCGTGCTTCATTTAAAATTGGGACAAATCTGGTAGACTTAGTAGTTTCCTATTCAACCTCTTATACAAGAAAATCTTAAAAATTACCCACGGAAAATATTATTAACCCATATTGAAGTCGATACATATTAAACTATGAAAGATACCACCCTATATTTAACGAAAAAACGCAAGATCTCTTCAGAACTAACATAGCGTTTGGATGAAGAAGAAGGATGAAGCATAGCCTTAGATCTATTGTTAAATAAGTTTTTTATTTACGTTTTTCATTTAGGGTCTTTACCTTCGCAACCATAGACCGACTACTGCATATTTCATCAAATTTAATTTTAAATCCATGAGTACGTAAACAATATTGTCAAAAATGTATGTTTATAATTATTAAAGAGCGCGAATGCGAAAACAAATAGTTAATTCATTTAAAATAGGATAAAAAAATTAAAAAATACTTTGAAAACAAAAAATTAATTCAGAAGTTCTGGAAATTCTGAAAATTAAGGTTTGTATGTACATATATTTAAAATACATACATATGTATAGGTAAAGAAACAGTAACAGTAATAATTTGAACTCCTAATATCCAAAGTTCAATTGAGTCAGGTTATATTTTATAAACATAAGTTTTGATCTTATTTAATATACTAATAGCATGCTTTAACAACAAAGATATTTTTACTTCGAATCTTAATCTAATCCTCAGTTACGAGCCAAACTAAACAATTTTTAACATGAGTTACCTAATTCAGTTAAAGTTATATAATGGTAACCTTTTTTTTTATCGAAAGTAAATTTAGTCGGATCGAATGTTATTTATATTCATAATCGGATAAGTACACGGACCTTTTTAATAATAATAAAATAAGTTTTATTAATACCTTACGCACATCTTGTTTAATTCAATTTTAACATCTACCCTAGCCCTAATTGAAAAACCCTTTACACATGTGCATATATATTAGGGTTCTGCGAATGTTAGCGCATTCGCAAGCTATTCGCTTATTTTATATATTCGCATTCGCTAAAATTTATGCATATATTTAAAGCAAATACTTTTTAAGATCTGGCAACTTATTTGCTGTGGTGGAAAGAAAATTACTTAAAATACAAAACTTTATTACAACAGTACACGAATTCTTCGTCACTCCACCTGGTTGTTTAGCGGAGCTGATTTGATCGTAGTCTGTGATTTGATATTTGATCCTAAATGGTTGTTCTTCTCTTTATTTCAATTTAATTAAAAAGATTCTAAGAAAAGAGAAAAACGATTTTTCTCCCCCCTCCACAACTCCTTTCAAAAACAAAGAAAATAATTTTCTCTTAAGACTTCTTTTAAACATCTCCGCTTTAATTTAATTTTTGAATTTAACGTTTTTATATAGGTACAATGCTTCTTAGACACGTATTAATAAACAAACTAAACACAGCACGTACCTAACGTCAGTTGTATTTTGTATGCGTGTGTGTGTGTGTAGCTGTGAAAATTCAACAGCTGGGTATTGTTATCAAATGTAAACAAAAATTGTTTGAACTGCAACTTTCTTCCTGCACATAAACGAAAATGAAACGTTTTAATTCTAATTTAAATTCAATTTGTTTAAAACATGTATCTGCAAATAAAAATCAACAGCAGCGCTTACAACATAATAAGCAAATGCCACAAAATAATCAAGTATTTGGCGTGAAATACTGTATGAATTTAGTGGAGTAAGTTGGTAAAAAATTACAATAAAATGCCGGTGTATTACATAATTAATATAGATGTTTCAATTTTTTCTTTTTCTAAAAGAAAAAATGATTATGAAAACTACTTGTGTACGTTGCTATTGGCTAAAGAGCATCGCCGGCATGCGTTTGCTTTAAGAGCCTTTAATGTGGAAGTGGCCAAATGCTCAACAAATGTAAGTGAATGGTATTAAAGTAGTGTTCTAAATTTGCAACAAGTATCGCCTTTGGGTGTTTTTACATACATATTTCGATTCGATTTTCTAAATATTATAGACAAACACGATGTCTTTTTTAAACAAAGTTAAATGTTCGATTATTGGCTTATTCGAATACTAAATTTTAGTAATGATAACTAATAAAAAGTGTTTATACAATTGTTAGGTGACCGAAGAGGCTATAGCTAAAATGCGCTTGAAATTTTGGTTCGATTCCATAGACAAATGCTATGATAAAGAAAAATCCTATGTGTCCGATCAGCCAGTGCTAAGGGAACTGAAAAATGTAAATATAATATTTTGTTTTGTTTAAATTTGTTATTATCAGTTTTTTGTTGTTGTATTTTTCTGTTTAATTTTTACAGACCATTGACTCTATAAAACTAAATAAGATGTATTTGAAACGTTTGGTTAATGCCCGAGATCGTACTCCCAACGAACCTTTCATTACTCTTAAAGACTTGGAAATCTATGCTGAACAGACTTATTCTTCATTGTTATATTTACTAATAGAATTAACTAGTGTTAAGGATTTAAATGTAGATCATGTAGCTTCACATTTGGGTAAGGCTCAAGGCATTGTTACGCTTCTAAGGTCGATACCCTACACAAAACGTAGCCAAGCATTGTGTATACCTGAGGAGATACTGATCAAACATGGCGTTAGTCAGGAAAGAGTGCTAAGATCTAATCCGCAGGATAAAGGTGTGGAGGAGTGTGTATATGAGGTGGCCTCGGCGGCGCATCACCATTTGGAACATGTAAGTTAAGGCTGAAACACACAATTGAAATGTTTTAATAAAATGTAAAGTCGTATTAAATTTATTAAATAATGAACTTTTTCTAGTAGCAAAACGTGTTGTTTCCAACAACTTTTTTTTATTAATTAAAAAAAATACGTTTTCTTATGTAAAGGTTTATGTTAGAGGAAAAATTAATTTAAGTATAAAAAAACGTATTGGTTTTTCATATTGACTCGATTTCATTAAATAAAAATAGATTTTTACTGGAAACTCGCTTCTTTTAAGGAAAAAATAACTGTATGAAAAGAGATTTTCAAAAAAAAAAGACATATTTAACAAGATTTTTAATTTTAGGTTTATATTTAAAGAGTTATCAAAAATTTAAACAAATTAACATATTTTTTTAGGCCCGCAATCTATCCGATAAACTGCCTAAAGATGTACGCCAACTATTTCTACCTGCTGTTGCTGTCGAACGTTATCTTGAACGCCTAAGAAGAGCTAATTTTAAGTAAGTATTTTACACAATTCTTAAACGCATTTAAGTAAAAAATTATAAAACCAAAAAACTTCACCTTTTTTAAAAAAAAATCTTATTTTTAGTCTAGTCCATCAGTCGTGTTTACAAAGAGATGCTATGTTACCGTTGGCCTTGTACATACGTAATTTAAGAGGTAAATTTTAAGTTGTATCCGCTACTTCAGGGGGTATAAAGCAATAATTTTTGGAAAGATCACGACAAGCTTCAGCCAAAAGTAAACCAAGTATATTATAAGGCCCCCTATAAAATAAAAAAAGATTTAATAAAATACTTTTCAATTCTAAATAAACCGACTCGACTTACTCTTTGTCAACATTTTTAAGTGGCTCTTTTGTCTTGGAATTTGTTTCTTTCCGTAAGACTTGTTCGTAAGTTAAATTTCTAGCTATTTTGGACGTATTACGCATATAATTTGATTTTGATAAATATTCCCAGAAAAGCTTTTCAAATATGGTAGTACTCGGTGACTGACAATTTGTATCCGGTTGATCTTGTATGTCAACTCTTTGTAGTTTGGGAAATTTTACTTTTAAATCTATATGCAGTAGAACATGTTCAAAATAACTATCCTTACACCATTTGGGATCATCAATAGACTCGACTTCTGTTAAAAGTTCTTTAGCGATTTGTGTAGATTTGTCAAAAATACGATGTATTTCCAGTACAGCAGGTATGCGATTGAAATGTAATGGTTTGTTAAAAGATTTTACCTGCACGACACACAGTTTTGAATGATGAGGCTTGAGGGTAAATTGAATGGGGATAAATGTAAAGCTAAAGTATTCTTTAATCATGTAGCTGAAAGGAAATCAACAGCAATCATATTTAGAGTAGAGAAAAAGGATTCAAATTCTTACGTTTGCCATTTAAATTCCCTGCACTTTTGATCGAAATTATGCACAGCCACCATTAGTGTAGTTTCATCGTTTATTTCTACTTGAAATACCAATTTATTTGGATAAACTACGTAGAGGTGGTCAGCGCAATCATAATCCAAAAGCGGTGCTTGTGGAAGTTCAATTTCATTTTCTATATAACCTTTGCAAGTTAGAGGGATTTTATAACGATTTCCAGGATTACATTTGTCTAAAGTTTGTTCGGCGTAATTTAAAAATAAATCAAGCTGCAAGGAAATTTTAGGAACCGGTCGGGTTAAACATTTTTTTAAACACTTTGATAGAGAAACTGGGAACGAGAGTTTATTGGAAATTTTTAAATAGATAGAACTTTTTTTTTAAATAGGAATATAAAAATATAATTTAATATTTCTATGTATAGATGGTATGTACATATGTATGTATTTAATATCTATTTATATATCTTTAAAAAATCTTCACCGAAAATATTTCAAAAATCGCAAATAAAAATAAAAAAAATTTGTGAAAAAAATTGTAAAGCTATGTTAAAATATTGAAGTTTAATGGAACTTCTAGATACATCTATTTGTCTAGTTCTATATGTTTACATATATTTTAAAGCTTAAAGTATTTTTTTACCAAGTTTGGTCCTACACTAAAATTTTCAAAAATATTTTTTTTATAATCTTCTGTAAATTAAGAATTTTTTGTAAGTCTTCGATAAAAAAAAACTTACTTTATTTTCAAAATCATTCGGTCTGTACTCCACAATCAAAGGCCAAACACTTTGGCGCGGTATCATTATTTTCGGATTAATCAAACGGAATCCTCGATTTTTGCCACTAAACAAAAGTTCTGCATTTTGCATTGTCATATTTTGTATCCATAATGGCTGATGCAAAAAACGATACTCTTTCAAATTGACAGGTAACATTTCGGTGGTTAAAACACTTTTCACTGGGTCAAAAGTGGTTATATTTACATGGAAATGTAACATAACGATGAAGGAATCGGAAACTCTTAACATTAGTTTAAGAAATTTGTTAAAAGGTTTAAATTAAGTTAAAATAACAATTGTTCCCACCTCATTTCATAACTCAGCATATAAGATCCTAAAATATAATAATATATCACTACTGACATAGCCACTAATTCGCTTGCTTTAATAACAAACACCTCCTGTGAAATATTTATCAAACGTCTGTGGGGACAATTATATAAATTTCGAAACTGATTGAACCCCACTCTAGTCTGTCGCAGCACACATTGGCAATTTTGTATGCGTTTCAAACACACTGTGAAGTCAAAACTGCTCAGGCTGCGCAACCAAAAAACTATTTTTAGGGGTTTACTATACAAATGGCATGTAGGCAGTTCAAAATGATGTTCTATGTTTATATTGCCATTGGTTAAAAGTTTCTTATTAAAGCTAAAAGGGAAAAAGGAAATGAGCTTCAAGAAAAGTAATAAATTTTTGACAGTTTACTGACTTTTCAATGTCCAAACTCTCCCAATAGAATATTTTTAAAAGCGGTGGCCTAATCACTGTTATATTTTCAATTTCAAATATGGGTTGCCTGGAAACATCTGGCCTATCAGATAGTTCTTCAAGCGCCGTGGAAACTGGAGAAACAGGATGTGGAGTATTATCCATATTTAAAAGTATTTTAAATAAAAAATTTAATTGCGATGAAATAAATATAAAATCTATTTAAAATTAGAAATTCTGGCATTACACAAAAAAAATGTGTTCCTCAATCTTTTTCAGTTATCTACATACATATGTATGTATATGTACATTAAAAATAGTAACGTGACTGATTGATTTATCATCGCACAGCCCAAACGCTGGGAGCTAGGGTCGTGTATTTAGGACTGTGAGTTCATCTCCTGTTGTATAGATCCGTTAAGAAGGGATTTTTGGAAATTTAAATATACACGGGGTTAAAACTGGATAAATTTGTAACCTTATATCTTCTAAACTAAACAAGATACAAACAAAATTTGAAAAGTATTGTATTCTACTCAAAAAATAAAAAGATACATAGGTGTCTGGTATTTTTTTGAAACTTGGGAGCCTGGGTGTTAAATAAATATTATATTTTGGTACATTTTTGGGGCCGTTTTAACTACTTAACCGATAAACCGTTTTCGGTACTTTTTGAAAATTCAAACGTAGGATAACGGGAACAAGTGTCGATTTGAATAAAATTTACGTTTTAGAAAAAAGAAAAACTTTGAGTAACCAGTTTGGGGAAGCGAAACAGACCAGGTCTATGCTAGTTGTACATAATAACTTAACAATTTTATTTTTAATTTTTTTTGAAAGCTTTTGATAATTTCAATTAGTAAAAAATAAAATACATTAATTATTTACCAAAACATGTACAAAAACCCCGACAAGTCAAAGAACAGGGACTACATGTTTTAATTGCTCCTATATCAAATACATTTTAAAATAGTAAATTTTTCGAATTCAAGGTGCTAAATATTAGTCTCTTACTAAAATTATCTCAATATAATATTTTGCTGCTAAATTCAAAAATAAATGTTGCTCCCTACCAAGCCGAATTCATATCAGGTGGCCTCAGTTCGGAGGGGACTTTTTTATTCATTTTTTTATATGAAGTTTGACATTTAGCTTTACAAGAAGAGAAAGAATTTTTTTTTATGTATGGGGTTTAACAGTTACGTATTCAAAAAATATAATCAGCTGATTTTCCTTGCTTCCTAGCCATATTCACAAACTATCAAAATTGGTATAAAATATCTTATGACGTCCAAAAATATGCCTATTTATACATACATATACATATGTACTTATATAAATTTATCAATTTTGCAATAATTAATTTCAGGGAGCGATTTTCTTAAGAATTATCTAAAGGCCTCTTTTATACTATAAAATTGTTATAAAGTATATTTAAAATTAAATAACTACTTTAACAGACGACTAGTTAATACTTAAAATAATTTCTAATAAAGGCAAGTAAAGGTAATGAAACATCAGTAACATTAGTAAGTAAAAATGTTTAACCTAATAAAATTTTAAAAAAACTTTAACTTATTTTCAAGAAAAATTACTTTATACAATTTATGTAAATTTAAACAAATAAAAAATATTATCGATTAAACATCCATCCCAGGCTTAAATATATTTCTTTTTAACGTTAAAATACCATAATTTATGCAAAGAAAGGCCGTTTTATATCTTTTAAAACTTATTTTACTAAACAATTGTTTTTTTTCTTAGTTTTAAGGTTGTTTTATAAACAACCCCTTTTTACAATATTTTTAATATAAATTTAAACACAATGACAACTGGGGTTGTTAAGCTGTTAATCAGTTGGGCCAAAAAGTCTACCTTGCTTATTGACCATGCTTTACATCGTTCGTAGTTTTGACTTCCAATGGCTCTAAAACTTTATTTTATTCGCTTACATAGTCTCCACGTTAGATGAGATATAAAATTATAATATCAACAAACGTCAAATTTGTTTGCAGGGATTGGTATTATACATGCGGACTGCAAATTAATATTAGTATTAGTATCAGGATATATCATTAAACTGTTTTTATGACATTTCTCATGAAACTATTTCAAAAAAACACACATACAGTATAATGTATTTGTGCGTGTGCATGAACAAAACTTTCTAAATTATATAAAAAAAATTATTTTACTTCATAATGTTGTTCTTTTCTTGCTTATTGGTTAATTTAAAAATATACTATCGTAAACTATTGTAAAAAATACCTAAATAATCAAAATAAAACATCTTTTCTCCTTGCCGGTCTGAATTGTATAATTCTTGACAGAAGTGCTCCTATAGTGAAAAATTTAGATCCGTTGCTCTGCCGACATTTTCTCACTTATTATATCACATTTTATCTGACGTGGAGACCTTATGTTAATGTTATTTTCTATTTCGTTTTGTACTCGTTTATAGTGTTGTATTTGCCGATAGGAAAAAATAGCAGCGTTTGAGTCATGCAACAAACAAATATTTTTTGCATTTATAACAGAGTAACCAAATAAGACGGTCGCAATTAATGAACGACGAAAAATTGCACAGAAACCTAATTGTTGTGAAAAAATTAAACAAAAATAAATAATTTATTTATATCTGGCAGAAGCAGCCAACTTAAAACAAAATTGCTGCCTAAAAAAAATAAAATAATTTTTTTATCCCTTTGTCGAAAAAGTGTGGTTAATATAACGTTTCTATTAAATACAAAATAAAAGAAAAAAACGCGCAACCACCCCGACAAAAAGTGTGTGCAAAAAATTTTTGTGTCAAAAGTAAAGAATATAAAAAATAGTGACAAAAAAGTAAAAGAAGCATTTAAAGAAATCATCGAAAAACAAACCAAAACGGCAGAAATAAAAAATTTTGCAAAAAGTGTTAAGAATATCAAAATAAAAAATAATTTTATTTATTTCCTATAAGGATTTTTTAAAGCTCTGAAATTTTCATAGGATATTTAAATATTTAGTAATTCCAATACAAAAAAGGTATGTACGTATGTGTATGTAAATAATAATACTAAAATTATTTATTTTCACTTAAGTTACTGTTTGTATAGAATACTTTCAATAATTAGCTTTAGTTAAAATTTGCATAGCTTCACTTTCTCAATATAATATGTTGGCTGGTCTGCTGGTGGTGGTTGGCCGAATTGATGTATGCGGCTAGACAACGCCTCTTGTGGAATTTGTAAAAAGTTTATTGCTTTTTCGTTTTTAATTTGTTTCTTTTTATCCGTTGGCTCAATTACTTCCATCTGTTTTATTATTATGTTTTGTGTCATATACATAGGTACCTATGTACCACTCCCAAGTTTCGTTTTTAATTTATATTATTTTTTAATCGAAAACTAAAAGTATTTTCTCTTGATTAAATATTTTTTAGTTAATTTTGTGTTAAAATCTACAGCGACACTCTTTTTGTCACAGGCTAACGCATCTTTGAGATCTTTCTTAATTTATTTTCTGTTTATGTTATTTCCATTTTACACCCCTTTTTCGGTTTGTGATGATAATAGTGATCATGATACAACTACATAGTAGTTATACCATGATAGTGATCATCCCTTTTTCCCATAGCGCGCGTAAATACCTACATACATATATGCATGTATGTAAGTACATATGTATGTTTTTTTCATATGCATTTTTGTTTTTAGTCTAATGTTTTTTTTATACAATTGCAAGTACCTACACATATCCTAAATGTTAATATATTATTAAAAGAATTCCAGCCTGGTACAAAGAACCGGGAAGTTTTTATGAAAAACCCCGCTCAGGGGTTTATTTAGCTGCAAATAAATAGCCTAATCAAAAAACTGACGTCACTTTAATTCTTTAGTGGCGAATAAAGTTATTTTAGCCTTGTGATGTAAAAGGATAACCTGTAGAATAGAAAACAAAAAAATACTTTTGAGCTTTTACCAGCTAAGTTTTTCTTGCAAATACCTATAATAGGTACCTATGTATATGCTATAAAAAAAAAATACGGAAATCTAGTGAGTTTTTTTGTAATTCAAACTTAGGAAATAGGTATAGGAATATTTTCAACAAATTTTCGAATTTATATTACAAGTGTTTAAAATGATATCTGCTGGTATGAAAAATAAATAAACCGATTAGGTATTAAGATGAAGTTTTTACCCTCTTTTTAAATTTATTAAATTATAAAACAAATTTTGTATTGAAAATTTGTTATACTTAGGAATGTAGGTATAAATCTTTAAAAAATTTTAAAACTGTTTATGAATAAGAACGTTAGTATCCGGTTTATTATTTTAAATTATATTTTATTGTAGTTAAAGTCGCTTAATGTTAAATATACAAATTATAGAAAAAATAATCAAATTAGCAGCCAGTAGTTTCTAGAATTTTTTGGTTTTGGCATCACTGAGTAATTGTTAAAAGTTTAAATGGTTGTCGTCAACTTACTAAATGTGTGCTAATGTATATACTATATTTTTATACCCTTCACCTTAGGTGATAAGGGTATATATAAGTTTGTCATTCCGTTTGTAATTTCTACAATATTCATTTCCGACCCCATAAAGTATATATGTATATTCTGAATCCTTATAGATAGGAAAGTCGATTTAGCCATGTCCGTCTGTCAGTCTGTTGAAATCAATTTTCCTCAGCCCCTAGATGTCGTTATTGGTATCAAACGATCAGAAATTTTCCTGAGATGTTTGCTATTGAAAACC
>NDXZ01089469.1:0-19997 GCA_003055125.1 Paykullia maculata | reverse complement strand
TAGGACATAACAAAAGCTCGTTTTTGTAACGCGGTGTAATTTATACAAAAGCTGCAAATTTAAAAAAAAAGTGGTCGTTTGTTTGCTTATATCTCTACCGGTTATTGAGTGATCTTGCTAGTTTCCAATACTGATTTTCTCAACAGTATTTCCAAAAGTTTGATACCTTAAACAAGTCTGGGTGACCTATGCCAGCTACGAAAACTTGATTTCAACCAACACACGGACAAACGTATAGACGTATAGACGGACATGGCTAATATCTATAAGGATTCAGAATATAAATACTTTATGGGGTCGTTAATGAATATCGTAGAAATAACAAACGGCATGACAAACCTATGTATACCCTTGCCACCTGTGGTGAAGGGTATAAAAACAACAATAATCAAAACAGAACTTTAATATTAGAATCTAACAAAAAAGAAAAAAAACATAAGATTTCATAACGATTTGCGATGAGCTCTAGTTATTTTCTCAATTAGTTGAAGTTTATTTAATACAACATTTTTTTCTAATGCATAAATACTTGTATGTACGTAGACACAAATGTAATTTGTTTTTGCGATAAAGATATTTTTTTTCTTTTTGGTATTTTTTTAAATTTATTTGTTATTTTTAAATTGATTTTAAAGTACATATACATACATATAGAAACATTTATGAATATATGCGGTTAATAACAGTGGAACCTTATAAGAATTACATGCTATTATTGTGTTATCAGCATTACTGTCTAATATTTAACTTCTTGCTTCTTCTTTTCAACTTTAACATATTTATTGCCAAAAACAATTTTCTTTTACATTTCGTTAAACAATTCTAAATGTGTATGTAGCTTGGATTAAGCAGGAGCATAACACTATTGATTTACCTCTATTTATGGAGATTGCTGACTACTTCTAGTGCTAGTACTAGGGGATTAGCTTACATAAGAAAATCAAATAAATAAAAGTTCTATCAAAGTAGTTTTGTGCAATTAAATGTTTTAACAATAAAACTCGTTTTTTTTTCTCTGTAAAAGAAATGTTTCTATTAAATTTTAATATCTAGAACTGCTGATGAAAAGTAACGCACAAAAATATCACGATTTTTTCAGTTATATAGTTCTGCTGTTAATAGTGTTTCCTGTCCATGCATAATTATTCATTTGCCTGTCCTATGACTTCTTAAAAAATCCTTCTCGATATCATACCGTACTTCAACTAGTCCGCAGCCTAAGGTACGATATAACATTAATTTCGAAGTCTAAATTTTATTTTCTTCAAGAGATTCCACTGTAATTAGATTTTACATAGTTTTTTTTATCGAAAACTTATACAGATGTTTTGTAATAAATCATAGATTTTTTGTTTAATAAACGGATGGATTTAATAACATTTTTAAATATGTATGTACCTGTAGAAATAATTATTAAACACATACAGGCACACTTCTTTAAGACAATTTTAAATAAAATAAATAAATAAATGTGAATCAGTCAATACCCTACATCACTATAAATTAGAAGAGAATTATGCGGTTTTTAGAATTTTAACCGCCAAACAAACTAGCCCAACATCCACCTAAAAGTAAACTGATGGGGTTAGAAACACCTTCTGAATTGAAATAACGAGACCTTTCCCTCGATCTGTCCATATAAACATTGTATACAAAATACTAATCAAACTTTCTGGGCCCAGCTCTGTTTATTATCGTTATAGGTGCTCCATGACTTCTAGCTCGTTCCCAAAAATCACATTTTTTATATTTTTATATTGTAGTGCAGGGTTTTATATGGTCACATTTGACCGACTATAATATTCTTATTTGTTTTTTAATCGTGATTTTTTTCCTCTTTATATTTTGGCTAATTAACCAACCATTTATTTATTGTTTGGTTTGTTGTAAATTTAAAAAAAAATACAAAAACTGTTGTTAGTCTTAATGTTGCAAAGTGTTGTTGATTTAAACATCAAATATTGGCTTTGAAGTTCTGGGTTACGAGCATTTGAATTACAAAAAGATATTGCGACACATTGGTGGTAAGTATCGAAATAAGTTTTTCTAATTAATGTTTCCGTTATTGCTTACAATTATTAAACAGTTTTTAATAATTTTTATGGCCAAGAACATTTAAGAGAAACTTTATTAAAAAAAAATTTAATTTAAATTTAATCAATTCTTTGGTGTAGTTTTTTTTTTACTTTGTTAAGCTCTAGTTGTGGCAGGGTCGTTTGTTTTAAATAAAAAAAGATGTTAGAGCTTTTGTATGTTTTTAAAATTTACGATTAAATTATCTCTAGCATATTTTAGTAAGAGATAATGGAAGTTTTTTAAAAGTGAGGTCTAAAAGTCTGTTCAAATAATAACGGACTTAATGTTAACATTAATGCGGACTAAATGTTAACATTAATAGATATAATTAATAGATGTATAGCCCGGCATAGCCCGTGCTAATACTTATCGAATAACAAATTTTAATCTCTTACTGCTATAGTTATGATTATACTTGCAGATATTAACCCCCATATGTATAATAAAAATTTAGCTACAGCTTATACACTACGTGTTACGAGCTGCCAACTAGAATGCCGTTTTACCTTAGAAGTTCTTTGACAAAATGTTCATGTATAACAAACTTTTATCGACTGCAAAATTTTAAAAAATTATCTCTGAAAATAAGCGAAACCACATTGCAATGCAAAAAAATAGGCAGCATTTCAGCAAAGACAATAACTATATTGTGTATTGTCTTTGATTTTAGCTTAAATTATCCCTGATTTTTTCATATCAAAATTTCTCTCTATAATACTTATATATGTAAGTTGGCCAAAATTCGGCAGCTCACCAAAACAAGAGTTAAGCGCTTTGCTATCTACAGTTTGTAATTGTATTAAAATTCAACTCTGTTCTAGCTTCAAGCCAATTTTTCATTACACAGGGTGTCTGGTGGCAGATTTGTATTTTCAAAGTTAAATAAAAAATGTAATAACTAGTTGACACAAAGTTTTATTAAGAGCATTGAACGATAAAATGAAAATGCGAATTTTATTTTTGGAGTATGTCATTTAGATGTTTTCCGTCGAGTTGAACACACTGTTCAAAGTTTGTCGCCTGGCTTCGAAAATTTTCGAAAAAAATGGTCCAAATATCTCATGCGTGGATAAGGCACACCAAACAGTTACCCTGGGGCAATGCAATGATTTTGATGTTTCAATCGACGGTTGCAGGTTCTTGGAGACCAGTAATGGCAGTTGTGCTTATTGACGTGGCCGTTTAAGTGAAAATGAACTTTGAACAAAATTGTCGACGAGCAATTCGTAAGAATCATTACTTTTAAAAAATGTCTCCACAGCAAACGCGCAATGCTCACTCGACCATTGCGACATCGTGATTGACAAATCCGCATAATCGATAATTCCAACGGCGCTATCCTTCCTCCGCACGGTTTATTACTTTTTGAAATAATCGTATATAAAAATGTAAATTTGCCACCAGACACCCTGTACATATGGCTATTAGTTTTTAAAGAAGGTCACTTCTTTAAGCTTGCTTGGATGGCGACTGACATTATATGAATGTTAAAAGCAGGATAAATAAAAGGAAATTAAATTAATATGAGTGTATTATAGTTCTTCAATTAAGCAATATAATAAATGGTTTTTCATGAGGGTGATCCGCAGCTTTTTGACCAAAATAAACCAATTAATATTAGAGTCAGAACTTATATTTTACATAATTTCTCTTATAAGTTTATCTTCCTGACTTTGTTAGAAAACGTTACGATCTATAATCCAAACCAATCAATTTTCTTTGTAATAGGGGGTGCCACACCCACTTAAGTATATGATCCTGTAAAAATTTTTAACTTAAAAACACAAAATTAAGTTGCACTTATTTTAAATGTTTTAGCTCTTGTACTTTTTAAAATATCTCAATTAATATTTTCTTAACATGAGGGTTGCAACGCCTCCTCGTCTTATTCTCTCAATGTTTGGCTCAAATATGAAAAATAATATCAGAGTTAACAATGAAAATTTTTAAGAAAACGGATTTGGAAAATAACATCGGATCAAAGAACATTTTTCTTAGATGGGTTATTCAACGCCTATATTTCAGTTTTAACACACATATAGTTTGGATACCTTAAGTCTAACAGTTATCAAGAGATACACAAGTACATGTTTACTAAAAACTAATTACATTGTATGAAAGGTATCACGCCTACTTAAACTCAGAAAAGGGCCAGCTCCCTAAAAAATGAAAAACACGTAAGTTCCAAATTTCATTAAAACCGATTCAGATGTTTTAGCGTTTTAAGGCGGTGCAAACAAACAAACAAACTTACACCTAAATTTAATAATATACATACATTCATACATATATGTACATATGTATATGTTTATGGATATTTGTTTAATATCACACATTATCCAAATAATATCAAGTAAATTATTGAGCAAAACAAAAAGCTTAATTAAATTAACATAATGAGACAATTTCACCGCAACTGATTAAAAAAAAATTTTTTTCAATTTTGTACTACAAAATTGTGATTTTATACTGTTCATTGTATTAAGCAGTTTTTTTTTACACTTTAGTCGTCTTATTTGACAGTTTTTTTCGAAGCATTTTAAAAACTTTATGTTTGTTTGTTTATGCTGGTTTTTGTTTTTTTCTATTATTATTAAAAAAAGCAACACGTGTCTTTAATCTAATAAAATTATAAATTTATATAAATAGTGCACGTTTTATTACAAACATCCAATAAGGCCTAAAACTTTGAAAAACTTTTGAAGAAATCTCTGGCACGTTTTAGTATTTTTTTTTATAAAATTCCAAAGCAAATAATTAAATTGAAACGAACGCGGCTACAATTATGTTGCGCGTGATCCTTAGGTTTGACTCTAAATCTCATATTTGCAATTGTTCTTGTAGTTGTTTCTTAATTACAAGATTTTTAAATAAATGTTAACTAAACCAAAAAAATGTCAAATAGTGCTGACAAGGCATTGCATATTGGGTACCGGGTACTGAATATTTAATTTTTCTTTTGGGTAAACAAAACTTAAATGTAGTTCTTAGAACCCCTGTTCTGTAACTTGTGAGAAGTTTTCGAAACGAAAATAAATTTAAAATTATAATAATCTTCTAGTTGTTAACAGTGTAATGCAGATAACTTTTAATTAAAAAAAAAATTATATAGAATTTAAAGTTAAATAAAAATAGTTGACTTCTCTTACTTACCCGTTTTTAAACAAGGCGACTAAAAATTTTTCGAGTTAAACTTTTCTCACTTACCATACAGAACATGGGCACAGATAGTTATTGTGTTTTTAATTAAATTTGAAAACTTAACGATGCTATTATTTCCGTATTTAAATTCAAGTTAAGCAAAAGTCACATCTAAATATTGAGAGTAAATCAACCGTCAACACTATATGCAATTTCAAATTTTCTCAACTCACGATTCAAATCAAAATTGTTTAACAATAAAAGTATCGATGGAGTTTCAATATCTAGACTACCCTTGGAAAACGTTATTTTAAATTAAATCAATTTAAATTACTGAGAAGTAACGAGTATCCAGTTAAAATGATTAGTAGAATCGGGAATAAAAGGAAACAAGTAAGAAAATTATTATCGGCCAATTCCATCAATAAAAAATTGTATACCATAACATGTAAAACAATTAATTATTTGTGTTAAATATTTTAAAATATGGTGTTTGACAAAGTAGAAATAATAATATGGTTGAAAAGAGTTCACCTGGTTTGTTAAGCCTGGATACCAACTCATATTATGACTATTCGTCGTTTTATTTTAAGGAAAAGTTGAACCAGTGTTACATTATGCAAATTTTTATGCAGTTGTTCTAATTTAAAATTTTTCCATTAAATAAGAAATGTCCTAACGAACGATGGAAAATTATTTATTAGGTTCTTATTTTGAAAGCTTTGACATCAATTACAAGTGATAAGATAAATTAGGATAGGATTTTTAAATTTGATAACTCAAACTCACTTGACATTAAGATCCTCTTCATGATTTTCGTAACCTAAAAAAAAATTCAAAAAACTCCAAATGCTGCAAAACACGTTGCTTGCAGCAAAACTAATAATTCAAATTTGACAACAGGTTGTGCGTAAGCACAACTCACGATGACACCATTTTTTTTTTATTCTATTAAAATAAAATAATAACAACCGACAACAACAAGTTAAAAAAAAACATATTTTTAAGTCAATTTTCAATCTGAACATTTTTGTTTTAACTTTTGAAATTCAACAACAAAAATATTTTAATGATTTACAGATATAACAACAACAACAGCATTCAGTAAAAGCATAAACATAAAACAGGTTCGCTAAGAACGGTTATAGGCAATTTAAAAGTCCAAAAACAGAAAAATAGGTCACGCTTAACAAACTTTACTGCGACAACAACAACAAATAATTTAAAACGTAAATAATTTAGTAACGTTTGTGGCTTTTTGTACACAAAATACCTTTATCTATTTTAAAATTTACTGTGTCTAAGTCACATGTTGCATAGTAAGTAGCCGAGAAACCCAAATTTAACTTAAAGAAGAAAAGAAAAACAAAGAATATTAAGCTAAAACCAATTTCACTTTTAAACAAAAATTTTACAAAGTAAAAATCAAGAAATGTCATGAATTTGCACAAATTGTTTGTTTTTCTATTATTACTAGAGACAGATATTATTTTCAATTAAAATTTCGTTTTATTTTTTTCTAAAAAAAACTGTGTAAAAAGTCTTTTGATTTATTGAATTTTGAAAAGAAACCAAAATAAAGTATGTCTCTTAAGTCTTTTAGATGGCCATACTCTTTGTTTGTGCGTAAAAACTAGTCCTGCCATTGAATATAAAAATAAAAAGTTGTAAGTCGTATAACAAGCGCTAAACTGTTTATACTAATTAGTATTATTTGTAAGATAATAACTTAAAAATTTAATTGAAAACTACCGTTAAAGAAAAACCTAGACATCAATCGTACGACTGTAATAAAAATTAAACTCAATTATCAAATTGTAAAAAGATAAGAAACTGTTGAAATGGCATAATATTGTTTCATTTTTAACAAATCCTTTACGCGGCTTATATATAATCGGTTAAAAAAAATTTACTGTATTTATGCATTCTTAACGCAAAATCAAAACTTTTTTATACAAAAGTTTATAGCAGGGGTCTTGAAAGTTATTCAGCAGAGTGAAGAAGTGTTTTTTGTTTATTTCCTGTTTAGAGGCTCTGTATTTTGTGGTGTTTTTTAGTTACTTTATAAAAGTTTAAAATAGTAACTATTTTGTGTGTGGATTTTATTTAAAACAAGTAAAAGCGCAATGTGTAAAAATGAAGTCTCAATAAAGTTAACTAACTAACTAAACTAACAAGTAAGAGCGCTATATTCGACTGTGCCAAATTTTATATACCCTTCACCACGTGTAGATATGTTTTAAAAAGAAGTATATTTACGTATGTATGTATGCACATTTGACTTCGACATCATGGTGCTAATGCTCTCGGGGAAAAGAGCCTCGGGTGGCTGGGCCCAAATCGGTGATTTACCAGAATCTTTCTAGTACCACGTAGTACAACCAGTACATCGCAGGACTTGTCCTGGCTGGTTATTGATTGAGGTCCCTTCGGGGTACACGTAGTAGGAAGAGGCGTCAATTTGTCTTGATGTTTATCTGTTGGTAATAACACACGCTGCGCAATAGATAATCGGAGTCCTGGCTGATGCTTGAGCTAGTGACAGGCTTCGGTCAGCCGGATCTTCTCAGGCTCTGTTGTATAGTCAGCAGGTCTGGCAGCATAGGAATCAAAATAGCCCGAGCTCTAGAGCAAGGTGCCTACTCTATTATCCAGAATCATAATGGGTAGAAAATTGCTACCTCTGTGTTCCTTGCAAGTCACACAGGGGCGATAGTTGAACGCATAAATTTGACTCGTGGTTTGACCACTGTCCGGTTATGTCACTCGGTGACGGTACTGACACAAATCAAATTCACAGTTGTCGATATGTATGTACATATGTATGTTTTTATTGTCTGAAAGATTATTTAAGTCTTAGAAAACTTGATTTTTTGTGATTTAAATTTTTTCCCATATATGTATATAGGATTTTCGTCCATATTTATGTGGATTTTTCAGCAATTAGTTTCTAATAGTTTTATATCAGCACATCAGCTTAGAAAAAAAATTGATTTCAGCAGACAGACGGACATGGCTCAATCGACTTCCCTATCTATAAGGATCCAGAATATATATGTTTTATGCAGTCTCAAATAAATATTGTAAAAATTAAAAACTAATATATACCCTAGTCACCTATGGTGACGCGTTTAGCTTCGACCATTGAATAAATAATGGCATTGACGGTATGGACACCGTTTGTGTGGTTCCAACAGACATAATCGCTTAATTACAGATGGGGAATACATAGATGAAAACGAAATTCCCATAAATAATAACGTTCATCTACGATTTATTTAAAAACGGTACATATATGCATTATTAAATTTTTTTATATAAAAAACATCTTTGCAAGAAGTAGCTGGAGCGTTTGAAATATAAGTATAAAAGAAATGAAGTCGTCTTCATAACATTTTCTATTTTAATTTAAAATTAAATATCAATAAGAACAATTTTCATATGGAAACAGACTTTAAGCTTAACTGATAAATTTGTGAAATTATTTTTTTAAATTAATTATAAAAACTTTTATTTAAATGTTTGTAATAAATATACATATGTATGTACATATGTCTGTTTTGGATAAAATTAAAAGATATTTTTGTGTATATTAAAAAGAAAATCATTTCAAAGTCTTTTAAGTAAAATAAAATAATGTTGAATAGCGACCTGGGTTCTGACGATCTCAGTAGGGCTACGTAAATTTTGACAACGGATCTGAGTTTTGGAGCCTCACATTATCTTAGAACTCGAATTTTATTGACTGTTATGTTTTGCGGCTGGAAGTTATATATTATAATTATAATCTTGCCATAATCTAGTCAAAGTCTAGTCTAGCCAGAGTCAATATATAGAAAAAAGGGTCGTAGATTTATAGCTATAAGTTGCGCCTCTATCAAAGTTATTATACCCTTCACCTAAGGTGATAAGGGTATATATAAGTTTGTCATTCATAAAATAAAACATAATAAGAAAAATACAAATGAGCATAAAAAGAAACACAAAAAAATCATTGAAAACAGATATCGTGATGTTTTTTCTACACCTCTTTCTTCTCTATCCCGCTCGTCAACGAAAAAAACTTCATGAATTTTATTCATGAATTTAATTCATCGTTCTTTAAGATCACACAATAAGTAACTACAAGTATTTTTGTGCGCACAACAGTTATTTGAGAAAAAAAAACAACAACAAAGTATCTTACCTAATTCAATACAATAAGTAGCTGATACCGTTTTTATGAGAAGAATGAGTATGTTAAAGCAAGCCCATAACATAACATACAACAACAGAGTCTCATTTATACCAGAAGTAACAGATATTTACATGGTGTATTTGTTTAGCCTAAACAATATGGTATGCAAATGCAGGCCTTTAGTATGTATGTACATATAAGGTTTGTTACGATCATCAGGAATGATTAGTCAGTCCTGACAATTTTCTCATCAGAAATGATTAATCAGTCCTGACAATTTTCTCATCAGGAATGATTAATCAGTCCTGACAATTTTCTCATCAGGAATGATTAATCAGTCCTGACGATATTCTCATCAGGCACACATCATTCCTGATTAGTAAAAATACTGTGGAGTAAGCAGTTCAGATATATGTTTGATTAGTGCACGAAGTCCACAAGTTTGAGAGAGAAACAAAATCACACGTACACGAATGTTTACATCAGTTTTTTCACATTGCCCTTAATAAAATGATGGGAACTACTGATGTATAAACCCATCAGCAATGCACATCATTTGATGCATCAAATGATGTGTAGTGTTCTTGCTGGGGAATGTTATACGTATGTGTAGTCACTATAAAGAATTAGGTTATTTGTGATGAATAAGTTTTTGAATAAAACTACAAAAAAATTCTTTTTCTTTTAAAATGCGATTATAAGAAATACGTATACATTTACAATAAACCCCAAAATATATATGGAAATATTTCAATAAGTTTATTATTGACTTAGGCTGTCGATAATTCATCATAAACAAGAGATGTGCTTAGGAGCCAAAGTGAAGGTTAGTAATTATTGCAATACGAAATCATATGAAATCACAGTTAAAACTGCCTTTATTGCTTGTACTCACAGGATGTGTAAATATATATGTAAATTGCAAATGTTGTCTATCATGTATTCAAAAAAAAAGCTTAAGACTCTCTGCTTATCAACTAAACTATTGTAACTCATTCAAATAACATCAGTTTATTGTGAATATCGAAAATAACACTTTTGACATGTTCTACCATTGTGAATTGTTAAGAAATGTGAAACGACAAGAATGACAAATGAAAAAGGAGAAGACATAAAGAAATGGCTGCTGCACTTTTTTTCCTATACGCGGATTTGTTAAACGAAAATTAGTGATAAAAAGTGTTTTAATTTATAGTAAATTAAATATTTAAATATAAAGTATTAAAAAGGTATTACCATTGATGTAATTTAACAAAATATATATATAATTGAGTTGATGGTTTAAAAAAATCAACTCAAAAAACAAAAGTATATCTTAGAGTAAACGCCATTAAAGAATGATAAAAAAGGAAAAAAGTGCATGAAGAATAAAAAATCGGTGAAAAAACAAAAATGTGATTAAAATTACAAAGAAAAAATTTAAGCTTTTGATTTAACTAGTTTAATATAGTTTTAGAGAACAAAAGCTTGATTACAATAAAATATTTAATTTCAAAAGGTAAAAAAATAAAATTTTGAAAAAATACAAGTGTATAAATGTTTTATATACATACATTTATATGTATGTATGTAAGTTCTAATTAGAATTTTTGTTTCATTAAGATTGTGTAAATAAGAAGTTTTACAAATGTGAAATTCCTTTTGGTGCCATGAGTCTTGTAACAAAACTCCTTTTTTTTCTACACCCCCTCCTTTTTTCCATTTACCAACTTCTTTTTTGTGTGTTAAACAGCTGTCATTATATGTTCATTTGATTGTTGTTTTGCTTCGATTTGTTTGTGTTTGTGTGTTTGATTGTACGTTTGGAGGTAGTGTTGTCAAGCCATTTTAAATTGATTTTTCCCTATAGTTTCAGTTCGTTTTTTTAGGCCTGCATTATTAGAAAACATATTATTAAATAAATTTTCCTTACTTTTAGGGACTTAAAATATGGTTTTAAAAACTAAACAGCCATACAAATACCAACAACAAAAATCCATTAAAATAAAAATAGGTATATACCATTACGACAACAAATCGAACAGCCTATACCTAGATAGTTCATTTAAGTTGTTTGTTGAACCACCCACACGTCATTTGCTGTTTTTTTTTTTTAGCCATCCGCTATTTCTGACGTTTTTCATAGTTTTGCAGGTTATATTTTTGTTCATGTGTGTAGTTGTTTTTGCAGATAGTGCGTGTGTTTTTGATTAAATGCGAGGCGGATGGCAATGTTTGAGATTCTCCCAGTTATACTTTACCTTTTTTAGTTTGCCTTTTATAGGTTTCCATACATCCGTCGGAAACGCGACTGTTGTAATCTAAACAGATTTTAAATCCCGGTAAACATGTCTTAAACTACTTTAATAAAAACTAATTTGTAAAGTAAGACAGATAAGAGTGTTGCAAATTGTGTAGAAAAGGGGGCGTTCTGCAGGGATTGAACTAAACATTAAGATAAGATATAAGGCGTTCGTTTGAAATTTGACTTTTAATAGTCATTCGATTACTTACTCAATATAAGAACTAATTAATAAAAAAGTTGCTTATTGATATGTACATATGTATGACATACCATAGGTACATATGTATATGCGTACGCAATTGCAATTTAGGTGATTCATTTTATTTATTAAAAAAGGTTTATCTTAACATTTTCATGTTTTCTATAAATTAAATGGAAAAAAATGATGAAAACATTAGCAGAAATGACATTTCTACATAAGAAAAAATATATATGTAATTGGACCGATAACAGTTTTTAACACGATGTTAATTTCTTAATTCGTGTTTAATTTGTAATGGATAATACTATATGAGGTCTAGAAATCGCGCCAATAACTACTGACGACTGTCTCTGTCATTAAAAATTTTGTTTTGGCATATGTTGAGAAATGTTATATCTACCTAACAAACCAAATGACTTGAGTAAAATATTACAATAAGCTTACCAACACAAGCCATAAGCTTGAAAAAGGCTTGAGAATTTGTTGAAAAAGGCTATCGTATAAATTGTAGAAAAATCAAAACGGAACCCTCGTGAAAATATTATAGATATGTATGTACATATGTACAAGATTACTATCAGCAGACACCGCCCATACAACAAAAATATATTTTACGCCATTAATTAAGAAACTTTTTTATCAATGGTCTTAAAATTTTGTACGGTAAACGCTAATAACATTTCCGTATTCGGGCGTATTCTATGGGCTTATTTATACAAAAAATCGGTAGTCATATAAGAGGACGAAACATTAAAGTACGTGTCAATACGCACTTAAAGCAGTAGCACAACAAAACTGGTATGTTTTGGTGTAACTTTGCACGTGTTTACTGCGGACCTATAAAAGTCAAAGTCCTTAAATAAATCGCATTTGGGTCACTTTGATATCAATCAAATAATTGCTGTCTGCATGAACAAAATAATTTTATGGCTCAATCCGTTGTACCTGTATGTTTTATACTTTCTTCCGGGTCAGCTTCCTTAGAAGCTGAGTATGTTTTGTCGTATTTAATATTTAAAAGTATTAGAATTTCTAAATTGTCTGTTACCCCAAGCTACGCCGGATACAAACAGCTAATACCTGTTATATAGTGTAATATATATTAATGTTCTGTTCGAAAATGGTCAGCAGTGATTGAGAACTTTAAACCAGCCGCAACCAATTAAATCCAAGTTTATTTTTTGTAATGATAAAAACCAAGTCGTTAAAATTAATTAAATGTGTTATTTCCGGAAAATCCATGTTTATTACAATATTTTTTTGTAATTTTAAAAATTGCTATGTAGTTCGAAAAATGAATTACCCTTGCAACATTTTCATAAACTTTTGCGAGATTCTACTGTAAAACAGCAACTGCATGAAAACTTCCGTTTAAGAAATGCATATCATCAATTGGGAACCTTATATTTTGCGCTTTTAAGCTCATTGCTACTGTAACATTTTCTTTGTTGCTATATTCCTCTAGTTTTAATGTTTCGTTTCTATTTCTCAATAACGTTAAATAGCCCTATATTTCTGTTCAGGTTTCTTTTTAATCATTATTATGCATTTATTGTATCCTAAACAAAAAAAATTAATAAAAATGTACTTGTACTTGTACTACTGAAGTGGACACCTCCATCCCTTCCGTCATAATGCACTACCAAGTTATACATATGTAGCTTAAATTGTATAAAAGACCGTCCTTCCGTGTTACTTTCCGTCTGTCAGTTTAACAAAACTTAAGCGACATTATAGGTACATGTGCAGTGCATAAAAAATAATATTTGTTTCGCTATTTTTAAATTTATTTTAATTGTTAATTTTCCACATAATATTCTTTCTTAGGTGTTTCGTTTTTTTCCTGCTTCTACATAGTTTCTTAACACACACGTACATATGTACAAACATACGTACTACCCTGAACTGCAACACAATGCTCAAGACATAAAAGTAGGAAAGAAACAATCCAGTGGCAGCGACAGCAACAAGAAAATAACATTCATAACATACGAGCAGTATAGCCAAAGTAGACAACGTCTGTACATATGTATGTACATATAATATACATACATACATGTATACATTCATACGTTGTTTTTTACACTTGCCTTCTTTTCTGTCTCGCACACATAAATAAATTTATATTTTTTTTATTTGTCTGTCCGTTTTATGTTGTATGACTTACAGTTCACTTCGTCTGACTGTCTGTTTGTCTGTCCTGTTGTCTTTTGTGGTGCACCACCTCCTCATCTATATTGGGTAGTTTGTATTTTCTCTATATAAATATGAATGTGTTTTGTTATTACTTCTATAGTACATACTTAGATGTACTACCATATAATCCAGCACCCCCCAAACTTCTTTTAGCAATTACTGAAGATTATAAAGAATTAAATCATTTTTGTTATAATGAAAAATTAATTGCATACAACAACAGCAAAGAAGTTGCAATGAAAAATATTCAGCATCACTGTTTATGCCCATTTTGTGATCTCTATTTGTGTTGTTACAGGTCCTGTCTAGCTACGGTGGCCATCCGTTCTGTATTATACAGAACAGTACTGTATTTAAGAGCTCTGTTATGTATAAATTACTTTTATGTAAAAACCCTTAAAATGTTCTGTATTTTATTTCAAGTTCATTATATGTTCTGTATTTTTATAAATCAAAATAATATTTTGTTAAACATGTAACATAATTTTAGTTATAACATATCATTAAGTAATATAGTTTTCGTACATATGTATTTATAAGGATGATTAAAAGGTAGTTAAAGTCATATAGTTTTTTCACCCACATCTCTGCGGATTTGGGGCCAATAAGTCAATTTTTTTCAAATGACCCGGAAGACATGTCTTACACACAAATATTACAAACATGTCTGTAGGTCATCATGAAGCTGCAAAATATTAACTTTTGTGTGAAAAATTAAAAGAAGAAAAAAGTTTTTTACCAAAACAATTGGTTTTTGTATTGTTATATTTGTTGTAGTATGTTATTGTTTGTTTGTACAAGAAGAAATTTAAACAAAAGTTTGTTTTTTCCTTGTTCTGTATTTTGATTAAAAAATATGGTCACCGTATGCATACCTGAAGAAAATATCGTTCGCATTTGTGGGCCAGGCAGTTAATGTTTGTTTTTATTTGTTATCATATCCCTTTATATTAAAACTTCTGAAATTGAAATATTTTGAAGAAACGAATGCCAAATTTGTTGTTCTTAAATAAACCTTTTATGAATTAATTAAATAATCCATGTTGAAAATAAAAGAAACTTGTTTATTTTTTAAATTTAAAATTTATTTGCTGCTGCTCAGTAAACCAAGTTTGAGTATTATTTTCGGAATAAGCAAAGAAAATCGCCCGCTCAAGTGAAATTTCAATCGTATTTGAATGCTCTGTTTTCCATGAGTATTAAAACGAAGAAGATCAGAAAGATTGTAACAATCAACTTAAAAATTTTAGTTTTTATACAAATACTAACATAGACCCGGTCTGCTTCGCTACCCAAAACTGGTTACTCAAAGTTTCCTCTTTTTCTACCTTGTAAATCAGTTTTTTACTAAACACTTTTCCCGTTTTCCCCGTTTTTATCCCTATACGTTTGAATATCAAAAACGTACCGAAAAGGTATTTTTCATTTTTACAGAAGTGGCGAACGTGTTTTAAATTTTGTCTCTATGTTTATTGGTTTAGAAGTTAAAAGGGTCCCAAAAAAGTACCAAAATATAAATTTTACCCGTTTTTACCTTCTAGGCCCTCGAATTTGAAAAAAGTACCAGACACCTGTCCGCTTATTTTTTGAATAGAGTACAATGCTTTTTGAATCTTGTTTGTCTCTTGTCTAGTTTAGCAAATATAAGGTTACCAATTTTTCCTTTTTTTACCCCCCTAATATTCGAATTTCAAAAAATTCCTTCTTAGTGAATCTATACAACGTGAGAGTAACCCACAGTCTAAATTTAAAGTCTCTAGCTCTATCAGTTTGGGCTGTGCGATGATGAATCAATCACTCATTCTCCCATTCAAAAAAAATACAAATTTTATTCGCTCAAATACGAATGCAAAAAATTTAACCTCTGGAGGAAAACAAGAAAAAATTCTTCTTAGCACGCCACAACCAAAAGTTAACCCATTTTGCTCGTTCGCGTAAAACTTCGATTGATTTCGAATGCTAGAATTTGACACCAGCCCCCGTATTCCGTAATTCGCTTAGCTTAAGCTAAATCTCGATCGCTAAAATGTCATAGAGAATACAAAATTTAAACATTTTAGCCATGACATTCAACGCTAAAATTGGAGCGAATTCAATTTTTGTGGCATTACCAAATTTTGCAATGCACATTACAAAATTGCATTCGTAGCCAAAAATCGCTAAATCAACTTTATAGATTTTAAGCGATGGAGATTTAGCTTCAGCGAATTACGGAATACGGGGGCAGAGCTTGTTAAACTATTAAAAACATTGTCTCAAAAGTGCGTTCTCCGTTAATTAAAATTATTTTTTAACCAAATTACGAAATTTACTTTCAATTCTCTGTTTATTATTGTTAATATTATTTTTAATACTTAACATAGAAGATAAAGCAAAACAGAGGAGAATAGAGCAAAACACTTAATGCACAAGTAGCGTCTTATGTATATTATTTTGCTGATTGCCTTCTTTTTTTATTTTAGTTTATTTTTCAATGTAAATATTTTTGGATTTGAATGGAGGAGCCACCACCAACAACAACTACAACATTAGTTGCATGTTAGAAACAACATTGTTGTTATTGCTGACGATGTTGATGCACCTTTATATGCTTTGTTTACCACATTTTTTTTTTAGATTAATAAGAACCTAATACATACTTACATATTTACATGCATACTTGTGTGCGTATGAATTTTTGTTTAAATAAGTGTTTTTACCCAGCGGGGTTTGTTTTATTAAGAAAACCCCATGTATTTGATTAATTAAGAAAATTTAGTTTTGCAAAGATAAATACATATAATTTTAAAAGCAAGCGAAATCCGGTGATCTTTTCAATGCAGTGAGTATTGCTAAAACACGATATATAACTACCAAAAAACGCTATTAAAATCTAATTTCGTAAGGTTTAATCCATCTTTCAATAGCGTCATTAATTTTGGGCCACCCTGTATATGTTAATCTGTCATTCCACTTGTGAGTTATACAATTTTTAAATTAATACGATGGTAGTATCAATTAATTAAGTATATTTTATTGGAAATTAGCACATTTGGTCCATAAATAACTAAGATAGTTGGAACAGGCAGCTGCAGAGGAAGAATAAAGACGCAGCTCACTTGGGTCCGATGCATACGGTTCCTTTGTGATAAAAATTAAGATATAAGCGAATAAACCACGACCGTCTTTGTTTTTGTTTATACTAACTGTCTGTCAGCTCTTAGGTAAAATTTAGACTTTGCTAAAATGTGTATAAAAAATATATTAAAAGTTTTTTTAAAAAAAATTTAAGTTCACTAATATCTCAAAGTTGTTTATGTTAATGTATTACCATAAAGTTATTAATATTAAATACGTTTTTTAACATTGGTTACATAGATTTTAATATATAGAATTGGATTCAGTCAAAAAAAAAACGATTAATTTAACACAAAACACAAGATGTCGTCAGTTGACCCATGTGAAATTTGTTATAAAAAATCTTTAAAATTTCTTTTAATATTTAATTCGAAGCTATAGCCAAGTGATGCAGGGTAATTTAAGTTGTCAAGGTATTTTGTAGTTGTTGTGTATGTATTAGTGTTTGCTGTTGCTGTTTTTTTTTTTCTCTGATGCGTCTAGTTTCTTCTGGCCACTTAAACACAGGTATATTTCTTCTTGTTTTTAAATTGTATGCATAATATTTCATTCATTCCCATATAGGTATAAAAATACACGTAAAAACACAGCAGAAATAAAAACAAAACAAGCAACAAAAAAAAACACTTGCCACACTTGTATGCGTGCTTATGCATTACTTTTTATTAATTTTATTTTAAGATCTATCTTTTATGAACATTATGGTTTTATATATAATAATCTAATCCGTTCCGATGCTTAACTTCAAGTAATCTGTTGTTATTTATGTACTATATACATAAATACATATTAATTTAGTAAATAATTTGCAAATGTGGTCAGAGGCTCTGATGCAATTTTATAATGAACAAAATTAGAAGTTGACTTTTTATAATATGAATATCGGAATATAATTCGAGTGCAACAGTTTGGTTTTTATTAACATTATAAATCTATAAAGCAAGTTAATCGTTAAATAGGAAATCTTTAGACTTAAGAAATATTGTACTAACGAAATGTCTAAACTTCTATATGTATACCCTTATCATACGTGGGCTATTAAAGATTTATTATAAAATGATACAACTTAAAGAGCATGTTTATTATACAAATTTTCCGATCTTTTTTTTCAATGAAATTATAACAAATTTTATTTATTCATATCCAACTTTTAGTACTCGTAAATGCTTTTAACCATACACTTACATTCATACCTACATACTTCTCTTGTCACAAATTTTAAAAGTCTACTACAAGTTCGGGTAAATTTTTTTGTTTACATTTTGAACTTCACAATCACCCAAAGTATGATGATTCATACTTTGTTAAATGTCGCTGCATGTTATTTGGTAGAATGGTTGGTGATTTGGCTCGGCTTGACTTGAGTGCCAGTGGTTGTGTGGTATAGAGTAATAGTGTTCTTACATTGTAAAAAATTTAAACTTTTTTTTCTGGTTGAAATACACTTTTTCTTGCTGGCTACGTATTGAATGAATGAAGAACAGCCCAAATACAGACATAAATGGACAGACATAACATTTATAATTGAAAATAAATGTTAGATTTTAAATATATTCTCAGTTATATATTCTTACATATGGGCAATTCCACCGAAATGTCAACCACTACTGATAAAATAAAAACCATCGCTTTTTTAATTATGCTTTTTTTTTAAATATGCCAAAGAGGAAAAAACGATTCAAATTTTAGTATGTAGCAAAAATAACAGTTTAAACTAATCATCTCTCTTCGATTAATTTTAGGAGATTTCAATTATCTATTTTCTTTTAACTAACCACTTGCAATTATATTTTAAAATTAATTTTACAACAGCAACAGACAAGTTCCATAAGAAAACAGGTAATATAGGGTTCCATTAGCGATATTTGTTATGGTTTGCTTTGGATGCTATTCTGATGTCACGTACGATATGCAAAAACATTATTTTTCTACGTCATTTGAATTTGACCGGTCGCAAGTATTTCAAAATAAAAGTTCAAAGCAAGATATTTGTCGCAAACAAATATTGATCGGATTTTTTTTTTAAATTTTGATGGGTAAAAAAAGTATATTTACATATTCTCCGATGGGAGAAGCGCCCAATTCAAAAACAAAAATATATTTTGTATAGGAACATAGATAGGGAAGTCAATTTAGCCATGTCCGTCTGCCTGTCTGTTCAATCAAGTTTTCTCAGCCCCTGCGATGTTGTACGGAGGCGTTATTGGTATCAAACATTCAGAAATTTTTCCGAGATTTCTCGAAATCAGCAAAATCCGATAATTAATGAAATATAAGCTAAACAAAAAACATTTTTTTCCCAAAAATTATTATATTTGTTTGTAAGACATGCTTTTTTGGGAAATTTGAAGAAAAAATACAAACTGGCTCAGAATCAGCAAATATATGGGCGAAAACCCCATGTGGACCAAAGTTAATATCATACAAAATCAACTTTTCTAAGACTTTAAACACCTTTCGGACGTGTAAATACATACATACATAAATACACGTAGTGTAGGGTATATAAGATTTGTCACAGCCGAATATAGCGCTCTTACTTGTTTTTAACCTTTTTTATGCATATCTTAACAAAACATATATTTAATTACTTAAGAATACCATAAAAGAAAAATCTGTCACGTACGATGTTAAATTTTGTTCAATAAAAAATCATCCATAAACTTTTTGCATTTAAAAATTACGGATTATAAAGAAAAAATATTTCGCTTAGTGTAAGAATGAAAAAAAAATAAAAGAAACTTCCATTATTCGCGGATTTTCGCATATTTGTACATGCACCTAAACATGACTTCCGTTTTATG
>NDXZ01089458.1:14325-27624 GCA_003055125.1 Paykullia maculata | reverse complement strand
AGAAGAACTGACTTTACGTTGGAGTTGAAGATTTTGAGTTAAATTTATGATAACTAAATGTTATGCTAAAAGAAATATCAAAAATGTGTAGCATACACATGTCAAATATAAAAGTGGAACAATAGATTCTTTAATGACATATACACCGTATTATACATGCCATATATTAAAAAATAAACAACAACATCAAATAAATAAACCATTAACATTAAATTTTTTAATGCGGTTTTCTTTTTATTAAAAATATAAATAAAGTCTTGAGTTTTGTGGTTTTCTTGCACTGGATATTTACAATTGTATTGGCATTTTAACTCTAATAATAATTTATAGATTTGTTAATAATAGATTGTGATACATTAATGGAATCATAATCCATGATTTAATATAAAATAGTAAAAACTTTTTCTCTTAATCTAGAAAATAATAAAA
The DNA here is from genome assembly GCA_003055125.1 of Paykullia maculata. NCBI lineage: Eukaryota > Metazoa > Arthropoda > Insecta > Diptera > Rhinophoridae > Paykullia > Paykullia maculata. The sequence continues at coordinate 27,195 of NDXZ01089458.1, read as the reverse complement.
ATTATGTATTTTTGAATTCCTTAATGTATTTTTATCTACAAACAGTCTGACGCTAACTTACGTTTGTAAAACCTACTTTAACTAATAATTCCAACTGATCTAATGTTTACACATCAATTTTAAGGCAAAACTCTTATACTATTTTGTGTTTTTTTTCAATTAGCGATGTAAATTAAAATTAAGAAAAGTTTTTTTTCCTATAAAGTAAAAATAAATCAAAAATAGAAAAATTAACAAAATTGTTTCTGTTGATAATAAAATATGTACATAAGTATGTATTTGATTTCTAAACCGACCTATACACCTTTTATGTTATTATGCAATTTTTGAAAAATATTTGGCTTAGTGTAAGAATTAAGAAAAAAAAACTTTCACAATTCGCAGATTTTCGCATATTTTTTTATGCACCTCAACTTGTATTTTTTTTCAATTATAGTACCCTCTGAATGTAACATATTGACAAAATTATTTTTCAGTTACCACTATTTTTGCAAAATTTGTACCACTTTGTAGGCGAACAAATGTCACGTACGACAGCATGGAAAAGCCCATATGTAGACACTCTTCTAATATTAGGTGGTATTGTGGGTCGCCAAAATCTTTAGTAAAAATCATTTTTAGCAAAATTAAAAACTGATCTAAGAAAAAAAAATTATCTTAATGCATATTATTATGTTTTTAATACTTTTGGATCATATTGATTTTTTGCTAAAACAATTTCCAATATGATCGAAAATAATTTTTTAAGAAAATTGAAAATTTTTTTGTGTAACACTAGATCATACCTGCTTTAAGTACTTTTTAAAGAAAATCACGTTTTTGATACAATTTTAAGGAATTTTGCTTAACAAAGGTTTATAAACTTGTTTCAGATTTTGTTTTGCATACAGCTGTTAATTTCGAGACGTTAATGAATAAAACAACAAATTTAAAAATATTATTTTCAATTTAAACTTTCAAACCCAATGAATTTTTTTTTAAATAGCTACATTTAGAAACTAATGTATTTACAAACCTCTAAAAATTATTTATTTTCGATTTTTAAAATAAATGACGCTTTATTCCAAATACATACTTGTGAAAAAACCTTGTTTTATAAATCAATGCAACGACCTAAAAAAGCAAAACTCATATGCTAAAGGTCAAATCTGCACCAGGGTTATTTTGTAGTCAGCTTATATTTTTAAATTTATTTGAAAAAAAATACATAAAAAAAAAATCTTTTTTAAAAAATGCATTTAGTTTAAGGTTAATCTTTTATTTTCAAATAATATTACATATCTCGGATGGGGCATTAAAAACCACTGTATTGGCAGTATGTTCTGTATGTACATATGTAAATGTATGTTTGTGTGCAATTTAGTTTTCCCTTTATAACTAAATTTATTTTCTTTATAATATTTTGTTTGATTTTCTTTTTATGCTTTCTTTTTCTTAATGTTTTTTTTATCGTTTTTCAAAAACTTCAGTGTTTGTTGTTGGCACATAAGTGTGTCAGTCAGTAAGTGTGTGCGTGTGCTATTGTGCTGTTTATAAGTATCATAACCATCATCATTAAGCGACCTAGTTGGCCTTAAAAACTTGACCTAATGACTTCGTTAAGATGCGCTTTATGTTGAAGTTTTAAATCATACTTCAAAGAGGAAAAAACAAGAAGAAACAAAGTTATTTATGACAAACGCACATAATTTTATATACATATATGTATATGTATGTTTATATACATAAATACATACATATACAACATGCAAACAAAAATAGTTACATTTTATTAAAGATAAAGAAGAAAAAAACAAGACGAATCTATTAACAATTAGATATTTAAGAGTTTATTTGCCCTACAGTTCTGGTTAATGTCCCTGAAGTAGAAATTTCACTAGATTTTAAGATTATATCTAATTACACAGTGTAACAAATTTTAAGTTGAAATACATATAACGTATTTTAATAATGTAATTTATATAAAAAAAAAATGTAAAACAAAAAAAAAATATTTTTATTGAGAATAACATTTTTTTTAACAAAATGTTTACTGATACCTGCTAGTTAGAATGATTAAGTAAACAATGATAATTAGGGACAGATAAAGCTATAAGATTTTAAGGATTACAAAATTTATGATTTTTTAACCCATTAAGGGGACATCCTTGTTGAAAACCAATGTTTTTTTTTTTATTAAAAAACATAAATAAAATTCTTACTTTATATCTGTTAAAAAAGAATTATTATTTTAAACGTTCTAATAAAATCAATCACTATTATAATTGATTACTACATGGAAAATCAATTATATGGTCGAAAAATTTGCCTCAAAATAGTCCAACTGAAAGAGGCTGTGAAAATAAAACCATGGTCACTTTTTACATTTTTTTTTTTCGGAAAACCGTATTTTGAATTAAAACCCGCTGGGTTAACTCTTCATTTAAGCAAACATTTATAATTCCAAGTACAAAGCACACATACATACATAATTTTATTGGTAGGTGCTTCTAGTTTTGGATACTATTTTTTTGTTTCTATAAAATTTATTTATTCACATTTTTTTTAATGTTTTAATTATTTTTTTTTTAATCAATCTAGTTTTATGGCAAACAAAAAACGAATATGCAGAAAAGCGCGTATTTTTTATATTCATTCATTCATTTACTTTAACATAATGAAAATCATAGATAAATAAGTTATAAGACATGTTTCTTCGGTTTTGTTTATACATTTTTGAAAAAACTTGTTGTTGTTTTTTTTTTTTTTTAAATTAAGTATAAACCTTAAACTCATAAATCATATCAATATTTGAATTTGTTCGGTTTTGTCCATCTGTATTTCGTAATATCAAATACGGGTAGCATTATTGGTTTTTAATGGTCTGCTTAAATAATGTTAAGCCGCTTTTGACACAGTATTCAATGTTAATTGGATGCGTTAAAAAAAAAATTTTTAAAAAAGTTTTAATGAGCACAAGCTCACATTCGTATGTTTTTCATATGTATGTATATTATGAGTATACATATGTATGTATATGTACAATTTATTCAAAATATTCCATAGGTTAGGTTAGGTTAGATCGACAGAAGGAGCCTCGAGGGGTCTCATGTCCTTTAGGACATACATAATATTACATAAAAGAATGAAAAGTGAAACAGGGAAAAATTTAGAATTTCTTCTCCTATTTGCCAAGTTTTGTTCAGGGATTATGTGCTTTCTTTTAAAATTAAGAAAATATTTTAAAACAATATTTCAATCTACATACATACATACATATATATGTATGTATGTAGATTGGGGAAATATACACTTTTTTGCATTATTTTATGTTTTGAACCAAATTATATACATATTTCTAAAAAACAAAATATCTATCAAATTTATTCATAAAAATCAAAGTTAAATCTAAATTATAAGTGTGTTTTTAATTTTAAACACACTTTAAACTATGAGCAGTTTGATATACTCGGCTGCACCGAATCATATATGTCCTTTACTAATGTTTAAAAATAAAGTTATTTATATTAAAGTCATCTGTATTTAGTTTTAAGTCAGTGATATGCCTCTGTTTAAATCCTATTTATTTTTATAGTCGACTGGATTAACAGTTTCGTAAATTTTTGCCATGCTATTGTTCTGATCCTACCTATTTATTTCTCTCAAAAGGGGATTATCATCGGTGTGGCTGGTACCACGTTTAAAGGCAATGTGGTTTATAGTTCCCCTGAAACATATTTTGTTACATGTATGGAAAGCACCACAACCTAAATTAAGAAATTGTTATTAAATTTTCCCACACAAAGTTCAAAGATAATATACCGCATAGTTGCTATTCGGCAAAAAAAAAAGAGACAGCCGTGTGTCTGCTTATATCTCAGCAATTTTTCTTACGTTTTCGCTGGTTTGCAAGTCTGTACAACATCTGGGAGCCTAAAATAGTTGATTTTAAACAATACACAGACTGACGGACATCACTAAAAAGCTCAAAAAGGAAGGCAAAACTTACACATACATACATATATGTATGTATCTGTATATTTTCTTGCCACACGTGGTGGAGAAGGTATTAAAACAATAATTATATAAAAAAAGTTTAAACGAATTTTAATGTTGTTTTTTAAGAATATAAAAATAAAGAATTTTTGTTTATTATAAGTATACATACTTTAAGCTTAAAGTCACCTTTATGCTAAAGTTAGGACTGTTCGATCTTTAACTTTTAACGTAAGATTTGCTAAATTTAGGTTGTCTGTACTAGAAAAAGGTGCCACTTTTTCTTTTTCAATTATTCAAACTTGCTACTTTGTATGTAAAAGGTTGTAGTCTGCGGTAAAGAGAAACCAGTATTGCCATATTGTGAAAATTTTAAAATTTGTTTTAAATGGAAGTTGTGATAATGAGAAAAGTTAGGGGTCACTTTATTATTCAATTTAGCTAAAGTTACCTTTAGTAATCACGCACTTTATGGGCTGGTCATGAAAACGGCTCTTAACCTTATTTATATATATGTAAGTTTAAACTTGAATAGAAACGCATTTTAAAATATTATCTAAAATTTTCATTACATTATTGTTGAAAATATTTATTTATGACAATATTGTTAAGCTTATTTCGATCGTTTTTAATTCGTTTAAAAAACACAAAATTTATTTTTAGATGTCAAAAGATAACATAAGGCTTTAAGCTTGTTTATTTTTCAGTTTCCTGAAAAGTATTTTCAAATGTAAAGAGTTTTTTAATTACTTATTACATTTTTTTTTCAATCGCGGTGATCACCTTTGTCCCACTGTAGCGCTGTGTGTGGGATATACTGATATATGTACTATGGGATCTGATCTTCTTGTTAATATTTTATAAGTTGTTAAATATTTATTACAATTATTTAATTGCATTTGATGGTATTACATCGCATTCATTTTGCAATACGAATATTTTTTCAACGCGACAATGACTCTCACAATTGGTTTTAATATTTTTCAACTACTATTAGAACTACATACATAGACATTTAAATATTAAAATGTCTTATGGCTTGTTTTTTTTTTTTTTTGTAATAAAATTTAATTAAACTTTGGCTCTTTAAGGGGCTTGTGTCGACATACATATGTAAATACTTTTCGTTTATTAATAATGTCACAAAACCTACATTGAGAATTGCTAGGGACCTCTATTATTTTCTAGTGCCACACGCATGCCCCCACATTTCAATATGTCATAATCGACAATGTACGACTGGTTGTACAATAGTGTTATTTCTAAGGTTGTTAAGCATGCATGAATACATACATATGTATGTACGTATGTATGTATGTATGAATGTATGTATGTCATTGATGCATACAGTAGAGTCTACTAAGTAGACTCAGCAAGATAATAAACACTCATTCACATAGAAGTAACATAAACATTTGTAAGGTTTTGCCAATTTGTCTGTATGTCGTACCGTCTAGCTGTCTCTCAATCTCTGTTTGTCTGACAGTCATAAACTGGTTTATATATACATACTAATACATACATACATTCATGCAGACATATTTATATGTATGATTTCCCAACCCTGTACAATTGCAGACGATGTTGTTCAAAATAAAGCCGCAGACGCAATTTCAGACCGACCGCGTTGTTTTAACCAAATGTTTTGCTGTAGCAAGCAAAGCTCCTTTGAATATTGACTTTGTGCGCTGCTGCGCGAAGTTTATTTATGTTTTTGTTCTCTGCCATCAGGTGGTTACCAAATCACTGATAGGATGAAGTGCGGAGTGTAAGTGGAACAAGGGGGGGACAAACTTAAAGAATTTTTTTTTTCGTTATTATTAATGTTATTTTTAGGTTTATTTTTGGCATTAGATGCAGTCGTGTGAAGCGCGCACTTGTGCATATAGAAGTTATTGAACAGATTTTTTTGTTATTGCGAAAATAGACGTGTTTTGAAAATGTAAAAATAAGCTTCAAAAAAGATGTTTTGTGTTGCAATTTTGGCCATTTGTTATTGCTGTATGTTTTTTCTTTGATATTTGGCTTTAATGGGTTTTTGTATCTAAAAGAATTGAGTAATATTTATTAATTCATATGTACAAATACATATGTATGCATAAAGTATTGTAAACAGTAAGAATTTAAGCCACTTGTTTGTAGTTTAAATGTTTGTACGTTTGTATATGCAGACTAACCATACAAACAGATGTAAAACATCTGAATGACCAGTTCTTCTTGCATGACTTATTTTATTGGGAAATATGTATGTATGTATTTCTTGTATTGGATTGCAAATTGACACAAATAAATTTCACTCTTTAAAAAAAAAAGAAACGCAACATCACATAACATTGACCTCAAAACTAAGCAACCGATTAGTGAAAGCCATTCTCTTAATAAGTTCGTTCTATTCTTCAATTTTATTTAAAACCGGATCAATTTAATGTCTGCTCTAAACTGGTTTCGTTTTACCTTTTGCAAAAATATTGGGTCAAAAATAAAATTCTAAAGTGTAACAGATGAAGTGCAAAAGAGAAAGAATAAATGATAAGAAATAGCAAAGAAAAAAGAATTCGTATTTGGTTCACAGATGTGGCAAATATTTAGTTGAAGGTTTTTTTTACTCCAAGCTTAAGAACAATAATCATTATCCTACATATTTGTGCGGTTTCTTTGAAGAAAATCTGAAAGGATTTTATTCTTATTAAAAACAATCAAAACTGAATGGGTTATTGATGACGGACCATCACACAAAAATACAACTCTGATCGGAAAGAAAATATTATTTACATTTGTATGTACATACATACATACATACATATGTATGTATATTAAATTAAAAATAATTTGCGAATATTTTTAAAGGGTCATTCAATACATGAAGAGCGATTCAACACATAATTATGGAAAATACATAAACATGTATGCATATGTATTTTATGTATTTGTACATACATACATACATACATATGAATGTATGTACAAGTTTGTATGTATTTATTAAAATTGCTCAATATGTTATTTCATAAAAAGTATTTCATAAATCGTATTCGCAATTGTATAAAGGTTTTTGCAATTGTTGAATTGAATTTCAAAAAGCAAAAAAGATGTTTGTAATTAGAACGTAAATTGGCTTAAATGGCCATCAAACAAAAAGTTAAAAAAAGATACATTTTGTTGGTCATTAGATGGCAGAATACAACTTCTTTAGTTTCTTAATGATTTTCAAAACAAATTATGCATTTACAGGCAACAATTTTAAATAGACACTTGTGCAGTTGTTAGTCTTTTAATAAATTAACATTTTTATTAGTGCAAAACGGAATAAATTATATGCAAATTAGAGATATTTTAATATGTGTTACAAAATGTATTTGATTTCAGCAAAATGACCGACACAATGAGTTCGGCCGGTCAGATGGAAATCTCGTTAAAAGATAATGGACTCATTGTGGATATGTCGACAACCGCCTCTTTACTGCATCACAACACATTGGCCTCACACGCTCATGCCTTGCGCAGTCTAAAGGAACATCATCAACAAAAGCAGCAACAACAACACCAACAACTACAACAACATCAAAGCTCTGAAGAACAATCCTCTTCGTCGTCAGACAATGGGGGAGACAATAAACCGGTCGTTTCACAATTGCAAAATACCCCCATCACAGGCAACGTCAGTATATCGCCTACAAATCTATCAACGAACAACGCAACATCGCCATCACTCACTACATTCCGCTGTGAACGCTGTGAAAACTTCGAAACGAGCTCTAGAGCTTCGCTGCTTTTGCATGTCGTACAGTGTCTTTCAAATTCGGCAGCACGTCTTAAAAACGAGGATGTTGAACCGGAAAATTTACAGGCCTCAGCCAGTGCGCCGAAGTCAACGAATGCATTAAGTGTAAGCGACAGTCATCCCAGTGTAGTTGCGGCCAATAGTGCGGTGGTCAGCGCCATAACCAATGGTACGGCTAGTAGTCCGGCTGCGAATTCTTCGACGTCTTCACAGTCAGCCTCACGCAAAGTATTCGAGTGTGATGTGTGCAATATGAAATTTTCGAATGGAGCGAATATGAGACGCCACAAAATGCGACACACTGGTGTTAAGCCCTACGAGTGCAGAGTGTGCCAAAAGAGGTGAGACGTCTTTTCAGCTAATTTTATTTAAAATAATTTTTGAGATCGTTTTAAAGGCAGCCCCAATTAAAAATGTGCAGAAGATACTTAAACTTTATATTTTAATGTTTTTTTTTTAGATTCTTTCGCAAAGATCATTTGGCTGAGCATTTTACCACACACACAAAAACTCTGCCGTATCATTGTCCCATATGCAATCGTGGCTTTCAACGACAAATCGCGATGAGAGCTCATTTCCAAAATGAACACGTGGGACAACATGATCTCGTCAAAACTTGCCCCCTGTGCAGTTATCGAGCGGGTTCTATGAAATCTCTCAGAATACATTTTTTCAACAGGTATTTTTTTTAAAATTTTTCTTGATTTATGATTAATTGAAATTGAAATTTTTGATATATTTTTAAAGACATGGCATTGATTTGGATAACCCGGGACCGGGCGGTTCATCGTCGTTGTTGCTCGCTCTGGAGTCACAGGCATCACAAGTAGCTGCCGCCGCTGCTGCTGCTGGTTTTGTGCCGAGCGGCTTAAATGCCGTTGCAGCAGCGGCTGCAGCAGCTGCTAATGCGGTCAATTCAAATGCGGCCATAGTATCGGCCGCAGCCAATAGTATGCCCAGCCACCAGAGCGACAGCGGCGAGTCGCTACGTTCCGTGGAGAATGCTACGCCGCCCATGCACTTTTTAACGCCACATGTGGAGATCTCAACCTTGCCCGACAATGGCCTCTCGGATAACGCCATATTTAATGTAAAGCAATCTTCCAATATTAATGATTCTCTTAAGTCTGTAGTAAATTCATTGACTTCCTCTACTTCATTCTATTCTCGTTCGTCCGTTGAGAATGTGCTCTTATGCGTTTTGCGTGCATTTGATTTGCAGGGTCACACCACAGCCACTTTAGCATCATCACCACCAACATCGGCAACCACAACCATACACACGGCTGGAAGTACCACAACTGATGGAGGTGGCGTTGGAGGAGGACCTAAGGATCGTGATACCATTATGCAGTCTCCGGTACCGTTGACCATTAGCAGCATACCACCACAGGAACATCCCTTAGATTGTAATGCCAAATCGTTGCCTTCCAGCACCAGTAATGGCAGCAGCAATGGTAGCGGCCCTCTCTGTGGATCTATGACATCAGTTTCGCCAAAACACCATCAACATCATCACGAAAACCATATAACACCATCCATTAGTTTAATACCTATAAAACAGGCAAGTATTACTACAGCGTCACGATAAAAATTGGTAAAAAGTTTCGTTAAATGAGTTCTTCTACGAATTTTGTAATGTAGGAGCCACCAAGCGAAGAGTCGATGAAACATAATATTAACGGTGAGACCATGAATGGTGGCGACAGTAGTGAATCGGAATTCTCAGCACCCAATAAGAGATTAACATCATTGATTAAGGTATTTGTCTTAAGGCGTTTTCTATTTCTTGAAGTTTTTGTTTAATATGCACAAATGTTACACTTTTACCCCTTAATTTAAGATAATCAAACAACGACGTCATTGTAATATTGTGTAGTAAAAATGATTAAAAGTTGTAAGTGCAGCAGATGTTCATATTTTAAAAGATTCATAGAATGATTAAAAAAAAATAATTTCTATTTTAAGAAGTTTTACTTAATAATATTAAAGCATTTTTTTTCTTTTGCTAAAGGGTAAACGCTGTGAAACTATATATTGAAGTTTGGCAATGTTTTTTTTAATATATTTTATTTGTAGTCTTAAGCCCTTAAAGTTGATTGAAATCCCCTAGAAATTTGATTTGTTATTTATTCCCTTAAAAAAAACTCTTACAGGTATCACCGCTAAAGTCACTGCTAAGAGAAGATCTTAAACGACGCATTTGCGCCAAAGCTAATAATCGTATCAGCCGAAATAATGCCTCCATGGAAAACAACAATGTGATACAAAGCAGTCTAACGCCCACATGTGGTGCTGCCACATCCTCAACGCCCATTTGTAATGGCACCATTACCTCAACGGGGCCCGAAAGTGATTCTGGAGTCTTAAATCGTAAACAAATATTGACATGCCTTTTTTGTGGCATCGAATTTCCCGATGAGACTTTATACTTTCTGCACAAGGGCTGCCACTGTGAGAGTAATCCCTGGAAATGCAACATCTGTGGCGAACAACTAAACAACGTTTACGAATTCAATGCTCATCTATTGAGTAAGAGTCATCAATAGCAACCAATGCCCAAGGATGTTCAAACAACATCTGTCGCTGTTGATGCGTAAAGCTCTTTGTAAGTAAAAGCAATTTTAAAGCAGAGTTTAAAAGAAATGTATTCATTAAGAACAAGAGGAAACTTTAAAAATATGGAGGAAAGAGCTAAATATAAAATAGAGGCATTTTTTAAATAATTTTTATTGTCTTTAAAAGCAATTATTTTTAACAAACTAAAAAAAAAACAAATACTAGAGTTAAGGAAATTGTTATTTGAACAAAAAACAAATATGGGCAATGGCAATACATATTTAAAATACAACAATTAAAAATTGAACAAAAATAAATATAAAAATTACTAACAAAAATAATATAAATTTAAACATTGGAGTGTGATAGTTAGTCGTTAGTTTTAAAATTGAACAATTCAAATAAAATTTAAAAAAAAAAAATTTTTTTTAAATAATAATAAAGAAAATAAATAAATATATTTAAGACATAAAAATCAAAACTATAACTGCATGATAACAAACCAATAGTTGCACTTATTCAAAACAAAAAGTTTACTAAACAAATTAAACAAATTAAAATTTTTATATATAATTTCTAAATTAAAAAAGAAAATCTTAAATTTAATTTTACAAAGAGTTTTTTGGGTTTTTTTTTTGCTTTTAAAAATATGGAATTTTTGTTACACTAACAGCCAAATTAATACTTTTAACAACGTGTTTTGAAATTCTTAGAATTAAAGTAGAAATAAATATTATTAACACAACTTTCAAGGAAATTTGCAGTTAAATCAATGACTTTCCTAAAGTTTGGGATTTATATTTGTAAAGAAGACAGGAGGACAGGCACAGTGGAGTGGCAAAATTGGAATTATTTGAGGGCCAAATAAAAATGTATTTATACCCTTCACCACAGGTGACAAGGGTTCATATAAGTTTGTTATTCGGTTTGCTATTTCTAAAATATTCATTTGCGACCCCATAAAGTATATATATTCTAAATCCTTATAGATAGGGAAGTCGGTTTAGCCATGTCCGTCTGTATATCTGTCCGTCTGTTGAAATCAAATTTTCTCAGCCCCTCGATGTCATACGGAGACGTTATTGATTTCAAACGATCAGAAACTTGTTTGTTGCTATTGAAAATCAGTGAAATCTGACAATTATCGAGATATAAGCGAAAAAATGTTTTTTTTTTTTTTTTAAAACAAAAATTATTAGTTTCAAAAAAAAAAAACTTTCCAGATATGTACGTGTAAGCAAAAAAAAATTTTTTTTTATCCAAAAAATTATTATATTTGTTTGTAAGAGATGCCTTTTTAGGAAATTTGAAAAAAATTAACTGATTGGCCCAGAATCAGCAAAGATATGGGCGAAAACCCTATATCGACTTAAATTAATATTTTAAAAAAAGTCAAGTTTTCTAAGACTTTAAATACCTTTCGGACATGTAAATACATACGTACATATATAAGTATACATATACACACATACAACCATACATAAATACACGTAGTGAAGGGTATATAAGATTTGGCACAGACGAATATTGCGCTCTTACTTGTTTTTTTTTTTTTTAAATCAACCCTTGAGCAGGAATCAAATGTCAAAGATACAAGGACCTGACCTTAAATGTGCATAATAAGCACAGACTTTAAAAATGGTTTAAAACTTTTGAAAAACTACACGCATAGGAAAACAGTATTGAATATAATAACAGATAATTTAATAATTTTCTATGTTTACTGCAATTGTCCATAAAACTCTCACAACCATATTATTGTATTGTAAGTAAATATCGGACGGTTGCAGCAATTGAATTGTATGCCTTTGTTATCAATTCATATATTGTTGGTCTTTTCATCTTAAATATGATGCTCTTAAACATGGTCTGATAAATATGATAAGTGTTTGAAACGAATTTTGTGTAATTGATAAAAATAGTTTTTGTGTTTATTCTAAAATTTTAAAAAAATACCAAAATCACCAAATTAAAATAAGCCAACCTTCCGAAGAATAAAATAATTGTTTTAATAAATCGACTAAGTAACAACAATTCTAAAAAATAAATGTCTCTGTGATCATAATCCAAGTCTTAAATTGTTTTATAACTTTCCTTATGGCCTTTTGCCTTAACAAACCCACTGTGCCCAATGCAAGAGAGTAAACATTTAGACAAACATACAGAAATTTAATAAACAAACTTTATAAAAGAAAACAAAACAAAAATCTGGTCATTTAAACAGGGATTCTGTTGAAAACATAAAAATTACAAAAGAATCCTTTAGTTTATATTCAAGTACCTAAAAATACCAACTGAACAAACTCTTTAATAAATAAATTTCATTATAATGTACGTAAAAGAAAACACACTTTAAACAAATATACATATAATCTAATTTGTTAAAAATAAAAGGCAAAGATAAACACAAAATTTTAGACTCTTTAATAAGTTTTAACGCAATTAAAAAAGCAAAGTGAAAATAAAAAATAAATAAACCAAAATAAAATTTTAGAAGAAAAACTAAAAAAAAAAGAAATTAAATCAAAATGTAGCCTCTAGTTTAAAACAAAAAA
>NDXZ01089458.1:0-10966 GCA_003055125.1 Paykullia maculata | reverse complement strand
AAAAAAACACTGAGATTTTTTGTAAAAATAAAAACGAACAAAATCAAAAAACCGCCTACAAAAAATAAATGATTTTATCAAATATAATTTGTTTATTATTTGACAACAAGTTGCAAAATGTAAAATCCAGTTTTATTATAATTGTTAATGGCTTTTTTAAAGTATGCACTTGCAACCCATTAAATAGGGATTACTTTTTTCAAAACTAATGGTAATTACGGATATCCAGACACTTGAACATTTGTTTATTTGTTGTTTTACATAACAATTATTGTTCGTTATTCGATTGAAAAATAAATAGGAAGAAGATTTCGTACCTCCCGTTGAGTTAAGAGTGACATTCGCTACGTGTGAGAGCATGAGCAATATTTGAGTTTGTATTTTCTCGAGCAGGATATAGTTTAGTGATTTTATTTAGTAACATGTTGAGGAAATTTTATATAACGAAGCAGTTCTTTGCAGGAGCAATGTTACTGGTCGAGCTTTTAAGGTGTTGAATAAAAGCTCTAATTCAAAAAATCTGCTGGTTTTCAAAAAAAAAATATAGTTACTTTTCTGGCAAATTAACAAACATACTTTTTTAACAGGGAACATGTGATAATAAAGTTTAACCGTAAAAGTAAATGAATTGGATAATTTTTTAATTTAATTTCTCGTTTTTCAAAAATGTAAATTAAATTAAAAAAATATACGCGAAAAAAAGTTTTAAAAAATTAGAAACCGGCCCTTTATGAGTTATTTTAAATATAATACACTGCTGTACCTGTTTGTTGTTACCGCAACTAATTGTAACCGATAATGCAGTTTTCAATGGGGTTTGTGTCAACGATAAACATCTTGTTGTTGTTATTGATAATGCCGGAAATTTTTAATGAATTAATAATATATCAGAGAAGTCAAACCTTTTCAGAAGAGTTTTGCATACGTTTTATATCTAAAAATCAAATGTACATATGTATGTACTACATAAAATATATAAAATTGAATTTTGTATTTAAAAATAATAGTATCAGACAAATATTACTAAAATTAATTGGTAACTGCAGGTCAAAGTTAGTGTTCTAACTGAAGTTGTTTTAAAATGTTAATCATCAATTTGTTTTAATTAAGCTTCTGAAAACAAGATAGTTTAATTAGAGTGTGGTATATCATATACATACATATGTAATTGTTCTATATATGTACTTTTGTACATATATATATTTTTTTTAAACATTAAAAATGATTTGTGGGCAACTGCCCCTAAATTAATATTCTTATTATACATATTGTGTGTATAAGACATATTTTTTAAGTCATTTCTGCAAATCTTAGTTTAACTGTCAGTTATATAGCGGCATATATATATATATATATATATATATATATATATATATATGTATCTATATACAGCAGAGATATAAACAAAAAAACTTCAACAACAATTTAAATGGGAATTATTTTGGGTGTATAAGTGTAAAATATAAACACATTTTTCTTTCAAAATACCAATATCGAGTGTCGTAGTTTGCCTCCGCATTTTTGTAACGATTGTAAACATTATGGAAAAAAAATTTCTTTGTGCCTTTCAAAAGAGTGAAATTGCAAAGAAGAACTTAATGCAAAGGTAGGAAAGAATCATTTTAGATTTTAAAAAATCTCAAATAGGCGTTCAAGAATACATCTTTTACCACTAAGCAGTTCCACGTAAGCAGTTCCCATCTCTATTACTTACATATGTGCAATGATATACAAAAATAAGTTACATTCTAGTTTTAGTAGCTGTATTATTAAATGCCCTTTTGTTTTTTCTCTTCTTCTGTGTCTGTTGTTTTGTATTAGTTCTGTACATCAAAACCAACTACATACGAATATACTAGCAGTATGTTGTAATTAATCTGGCCACGATTCATTGGAGGCTGGCAACAATTTCAGGCACCAATATTCACATTTGTTTGCGAGTAAATGTGTAATTGTATTTGTATCTCTGTAAACCAAAGCAAAGCAAGAACCTAAAGTGGCAAGTTAAGCAAACACAGTTTTTGTTGTGTAAAACTCAATTAAAATTTATACAAAATGTCAACAACAGCCACTCGACAGAATACTGAATACAAAATCTTAACTAAATACAAACATACATATGTATGAACGTATATAGGTCTTCAGTATCGCAACATTAAATAATGGAGAATGTACTCGTAGCACCTGACAATCACCAACAAAAGCAACAGCATGAAATTCGTAAAAATACGAGTTTAATACCATGAATTTAAAAATATGTATACCTATATTCGCATATACTTACACACATACATACATGTATATGTATTAAGGGAGGGTATTATATGTAGAAACGTTTATATGTAAGTACAGTGAACCCTCGACTTTGGCACCCCCACTTAATGCATTTCTATTTTATTGCAATAAGCAAAGTTTAACATTGTAGTTTGATGCTGGCAAAGTAACTTCTTGCAATTTTGTGATTTCCCAAAAATTTTATTTAAATAATTAATTGTTTTATAGGTAAAAAAAGTTAATAAGAAACATTATTTAACCAAACAAACACTACAGTTAAACTTTTAATCGCTTAGAGTGGGAAATACCCATTTTGTCTCCCCCTGGAACCGCGATAAATTAGGGACATCAAACGGTTGAATACATACATACATATGTCCATTACTTTAAATGACTGGATGGTAGGTATAACTATACAGCTGATGATGATGCGAATGTTTTTGTTGTAAATGCTACTGTAACTCGCATACAGTTGATGCATAAAGATTCTTAACTCACACACTCAAGTGGATAGGTACTTAAAGTATAAATGTACAAACGCAAGCACGATTAAATTTATGCACAAAAGTATGTTTTTGTTAACCATAAATGTGATTGTACGTAGAACAAGTATCATCAATATCTAACCATACAACCAACTATTCCAAACATCCTTTCAACCATCCATTCATATCAGTCTGCATTTGTTTTTACTTTACATGGGTATATATGTACATACGTACATACATACATAATATAAAAATATAATGGTTCAAGACTTTTTGTTATCGTATCTACATATTTGTTTGTATGTATGAATGTATATGCAACAGTACTGGCAAGTGTGGCAAACAATGTGATATCAACAAAATGGATAGATGAGTTAGTGTATTCTAAGGGGGTGTTGAATGACAAGGCAACATTTGGTTTATATGGCAGCACAACAATTATTATATTTGTCTAATAACTACTAGAGCCAACAACATTCAAAACCTTTTCTTCTTTTACATAAATAATAATTATAATTCACTTAGTTAGAGTGGTAGTGTGCGTGTGTGTTTGTGTGTTGCCAAGGGTGGGTGTGTCATAATTTTTATTACAAGTTACGCCCTGCTCTTAGTTTACATCGTTCTCTTTTTCAAATGTAATTGTGATGTGTAGAAATAGTACAACTATAGGTATAACCAACACAAATAAATTAATAAAATGAAAATATTTTTCTCCCCATTCACCCAAATATCGTTTGTTAGCTCGTTGGTGTTAGTTTCATATTAGCGTTAATACGTGCAACAATTTTGATTTAAGACCTCTGCTCTTTTACAACATAACAAAAAAATATCGTTGATGTTATGTTGCCAACACCACGTAGTGGTAGTGCATGATGAGGCATGCTACTGTTGCCTGACACACAGCATGTCTTTCAACAATAACTTAACACTCACTCATTAAATCACTCATTCACTTCACTTACCGAATGAGCGGTCTGTACAGCTGTTTGAATTCTGTTTTTGACTTTTAAATAGAAATCACACACTTGAATTTTCATAGTTTTTGCGTTTGGATCGAGTGCATTTTTAAAAATTTTAACTTTAATAAGAATTTTAGTTCAATTCTTTTTAAATAAGTAGGTAACCTACCTACATGCATTTGAATTAAGTTAAAGTTTTAGTTAATTTTTTTGTAAAAATAAAGGTACCTATTAGCAAAATTATTTCAATACAGTGGTTTCGTTATGCCGCGTTTTTTGGCCTTTTTGAGAAAAATTAACGGCAGATTTATCAGTTTTTATAAAAAACATTTTTAAATGCTATAATAAATCATTTTGTAGTTGCATGAAGATTTTGTAGTAGTACTTTAGATATGGTTTTTTGACGTAAAAAAATAATATTAAAATAACATAATATTGCTGTTTTAAAATTAATCAGACAAAAGTTGATAATTACATACCTATTTCAAATCGAATATTAAAATTGTTTAGCTCGTGTTCTTTTTTATGCTTAAAAAATTGTAATTAAATAAACATAAATGATAATTTTAATAATTAATTTAACGATTATAAATTCAATATGCTAACTCCAGCAAAAAAGTAAAAAAACCGGAAACAGACTGGTAGGTAGGTACCTGGGTATAATAGGTACTTTGGTTGAAAATAAACCTGAGCCTAAATTTAAACCTCGTAGCGCTTCAATTTGTGTTTTACCTCTAGCTTTTCCGAGGTCATGTTTTGCTTCAAGTTTTTATGTCAATTCCTAAAATATACTTTTTAAGAAAGAATCAATTGTTAACTAAATATTACTAGACAAAGTGATTTAAAAGCTTATAAAAATATGAGGATAAAGTAAAGAATTTGGTTCTTGTGAAAAAAGTGGCTTAAGATATACAAATGTCACGGATTAACAATCTTTTCACATTGGTTTAACCCAATGCAATAAGAATTATAAGAGAACGGTTGCAAATTATGCCAAGAAAAGTGCCGTTGCAGACTTGAGTTGCACCTCTCCATTTCTTCTTTAGCTGGCTGTTCTACCTTTTAAATTTGATTTGAATACTTGAATAAAAGAAAAAATATAAACTTTTATAGGTACGATCAATTTGACAAGTCGAATAATTGACCACCTTTAAAGTTTTACGAATTTAATATGGTACTAGGCGTGCGTTGATTTGCTAATGATTGCTTTTTATTTTATCATAATTTTACTCGGATCATTCTTCTTTTATTTTTTTATTATTATAAATTACATTTAGTTCATTTGTTTTTAACAATTTCATTAACATATTTACGTTTAATTTTAAATTTGTTTATTTTATTGACCCATATTCCCATTGTCAACCACGCATTATTGGGGGAAATCAGGAGCAGATATCAAAGATATTCAGCCATATTTATGTGAAATAAAAGCAAATTAAATTCTTAAATGCAAACATTTCACAGTTTTAAAAAATAAAAACAATGTGTTTGATATTTTAGGAACGGACTCAAAATATTGGGTCATTGTAAAAGAAACACATTATTTAATTCCTAATGAAAGTAATGTATGATAAACTTATTTATTATTTAATAGATTTTATTTTAATATTTAAATATTCAAAATTAGCATTTAAAGTATTTGTAATTTTGAAACTAAAGGCAAATTTTAAGACCGCAATAATAAGTATGTATTTTTTTTAACGTTTAATAATTAAAATTAAACTTGTTGAACTTATTATAATTGTTAACGATCGCTTATTAAATTTTAAGATGGAGATAGGTATAACAAATTTTAACAACTTCCATTTAAAATAAATTCTATTATTTTTAAATTATGGCAATACATTACAGTAAAACATACTTGAGGGATTCACAAGCAACTTATCATATCATAATGTCATATGTCGTAAAAATTTTAATTGATTTAAGTACTTTGTTGTTGTTTTTTCTGTTCGTCTAAGGATAGTTTACGACAGCACAATAAACATAACAGTCAGAGTCATATTATTTTTGGACACTTTTAGTATGAAAAGCCACTTAAACCATTTTAAATTTTTAGGACATATGACATTATGATATCATAAGTTAACTTGTGAATCCCTCAACTGTGTATAAGAAAAAACACAGAATTGAAACAATAAATTCATGAAATTCGGACTGCCACAATAAATAGTAAAAAAATTTCGTCATACTGCGCACTTTATATTCATGATCATATATATGATGGCAAGAATCATTATATATTTGTCTAAACTATAAATATCTTACGGATAATCATAAAAAATAAAAATGTACACGCAAAGAAAAAACATGGTTGAGTATGGTTACGGTAATATGATCACAGACAATTTTAAAATTGTATGATTACTGAAATCATTATATGATTGTCACAATCATAATATGGTTGTAGTCATATTTTACGTCAATACCATGATCATATTATGGTTGCGAGAATCATTATATGGTTGTGAAAATCATTATATGATTGTATATAACCTATAAACATGGTTACGGATAATCATATATATGATGCTCTTTGATTATGGTTATCATATATTCTAAAGGCATTATATATGTATATGATTATTCGTAACCATGTTTATAGTTTATATACAATCATATAATGATTTTCACAACCATATAATGATTCTCGCAACCATAATATGATCATGGTATTGACGTAAAATATGACTACAACCATATTATGATTGTGACAATCATATAATGATTTCAGTAATCATACAATTTTAAAATTGTCTGTGATCATATTACCGTAACCATACTCAACCATGTTTTTTTTTTGTGTGTATGATGGTTTCAGATTATATGATAACCATAAACTAAACCATCATACATTTTTACGAATAGGAGGCATTTTTTATAATTTTTTAAATAAAGTAATCTTTTTAGCGAACTCGTTCATAAATTTCAAGTTATCCGACTCTCAAATATCTCCATTTATGTATTTTCTTTCCATGGGCGGACATTAAAATTGTTCCTCATTTTTTAACTAAGCTTTTTAAAAATTTTCTTATTTCAGGTTTTCCGCATTGTTCAATTTAACCTAAAGCACCTATTTTGACTTACTATCAATAAAAATTATTTTTCCTTTCAATATAGTATTATTTGTCTGCCAATTTATTTTTTCATAACATCTTAACTAAAAAACAACGAATATTAACTAATAAAACTTTTTTTTATAAAATTAACGGGTTTGTTCTAAATAGAATCTTTTTTGCATCTTTTTCTGTGGCTGAAAATTTTACATAAAAACCAAACACAATTGATTTTAGATAAAACCCCTAAATCTCAAAACATGAAATTTCGACTTAAGCCATTATGATTTATTGCCACAGATATTATGGTTAATCGTACAAAATTTTGAGATCGTAGTTATAACATATGTCACATAATGTATTTGAGTTGTATGGGCGGTACCACACCCCCTGACCCGATCCAAACAATTTTTGGCTTAAATAGGGGAAATGGTATACGATATAGTTCTACAAAATTTTTAAATGATAGATTTAACAGTGCTCTTTACATATCATAAAATGTATTTAAAATGTGTGGGAGGCGCCACGCACCTTATTCTTTTTCATGCAAACCATCTCCTGAAAATTACGAACCAAACAATAAAACTTTAGGCAAATCGATTCAGCCGTTCTCAAGTGATGCTGTTAAGTATTTTCTGGTACTCCAGTAGACAAATCAACTTGTTGTTTAACTACGTAGAAGTATATGTGGTAGTTTATTATTGCTTTTACAATCTTTTTTTTAATTTTTATTAGATTAATTAATTAATGCATACCCACTTGGGATGGGAGAATTTCAATTTTATAATGTTTTTTTTTTCTCATAAAACCTTTAACAAAACCTTTAAGGAATAAACGTCTTAAAAATAAGTTTAAATTTTAAATTGCTTTTTTATAAAATGATAAAAATAATTGGCTTAATACCTACAATGAATGCAATAAACTTCAATTGTTATATTAACGATAATAAGGCTGGCTCATTTAGCTCATTCTGATAAAATATTGTCATAAATTTTAACAACTTATTTTTCATTTACTTAAACTATTACTAAATGGAATTATGTATTATTATTAGTTTTAATTTTTTATTTTGTAAATTAAAAAGAATTTTTAATGACATTATTATCTCATAAATATCGTAATATGTAGTTGCAATAACCTCATAAAGACCCCATTCGTTGCATACATACATACATATGTATTTGTATATTTAAACATTCAACCATCAATCCATAGATCTATCTTTTCTTTCCTGCCTTTTAAATCAAAATAAACAAAGAAATTTATGGTACAAACGGAAAATATTCTGCATTCAGATTATTGTTGTTGTTGTTTTTGTTGTGTAAAAAGAAACCAGAAACGACATTTTCGTTAACGAATTCAATTGAGAAGAATTCACTTTATTTATTTATTTTTTTATTCCGCGCATTTTTTTTTTAATTTGACGTTGTATTTTTTGTTAACTTGTTTTTATTAAATACATGAAACACAGTGTTGTAACTGGAGACTAGTGAAACTATGGAAAAATATCCATCCATAACAAGTACCATCAAAAACATGTAGGTACTAACGCAAGGCTTCATCATCAACATCATCATGATCACAATATCATCTATTTACTTACATATACTGTCTGTCTGTCCGTTAGTCTACTCAAAGGCATCATACATACATACATCCATACATAGAAAAATGCCTCGTTTTATGGCTGTAACGTCTGTGTCTGGTGTAAACGAATCAGTGGTAGAGTGGTGTGGAGTGAAATGGAATGGCGTGATGGCGTGTACTTGCACAGGATGTGATGTGATACATAATGGCGACATTTTGTATTGTATTCATGTTGTGCCAGTGATGGATGGGCTGGATGATGATGGTGACGACAATTGCAATGTTCGTGATGTTAACGATGATGTTCTTGTTGATCAAATAAAGAGGTTGGTTAGTGCTGGCAAATGGTGTGGAGGAAAAATTCACACAACAATACACACCATTGAGAACTCTAGTCATGAGAATGGACGCGTACGAATAATACCATCTACAATAGTAATGTCGTTATAAGTAACATGTTCTTTCTTCTTTCACATTTATTTTGTTGATTATTATTTTTTATTATTATTTTTTTTTTTTTTGCTATTGTTGTTGCATGTACAATGATTATTAAATGACACATTATGTGATTTTGCAAATAGAATTTTCGATACCATTAATGCCAAATACACTGAGCGATAAAATTAAATGAATCAATTAATTCCTACTTTTTTTTAAGAACATTTTCGATAAAAATTTTTTTGTTTAAGCAAAATTGATAATTTATTTTTTAATGAAAATTCAATTTATTTTATCTTAAGAAAATCTTATTCAATGTATTGTTTTAGAAAGTTTTCAATCATTTTTCTTTAAACATTTTCTTTTTATATACAACTTTCAATAGAAAATCTTCTCTAGTAGTTTTGTTACATTCGCAAGTTCTTAACAAAAATTGTATTAATTTTTTTTTACGTAAATATTTTGTGATCATAACTGTTTTTTTTTCACTCCTGCACATTTGCTTAATGAATAGGCTTTTTAGCTCGTGGGCAAACAAAATAGACAAGTAAAATTCTCTGAAGACCTTTAAAAGCGATATCTTCTAAGTCCAAATAAATAATAAACTACACTACTAATAGACATGTGTGTACCCTAAAATAAAATTAAAAAAAAAAACAAAAATTGTCTTTTAAAATTATATTCAAACGTAATATAATTCAAATAAAATTTTATGAAATATATGTGTATACAAATGTACTTACATATCTGTGTCTGTCTGTATGTACAAAGATATGATTGTAATATTATTTAGATGTCTATTGAGTATAGAAAAAAAACATTAATTATTGTTAGTTATATACACGGATGAATGGATGACTGGCCGACTTGATGACAGTCTGGTTGGTTTATTGGTTGACAGACTGTCTAGTTATTTTGGTTGGCTGTCTCCGAAATGTCCAAAAATATAAGTGTTTTGTCAGATGGAATAAAATGTCAAACACTTAAAATAACAAAAAAATATTGACTTATTATACATACATATGACTAAATATTTATTCCCACATTTTCGTTGGGCTTTCAATGAAAATTAGCCATAAACTAATTTGTTGACAAATTTGATGAGAAATCATGTGAAACGCAAACAAAATGTTATGGGAAAATTTTTTAAAATTTATTTTCTTAGTACGATGGGAAATTCAAAAACTTTATTTAAAAATTATTTTAACAAAATTAAAACTTTTCTCAAAATTATTTTTTTAAGTGCCTTTCAAACATTTCTATACTATACATACATATCGTCACCTAAAATCCAAAAGGCCGTAAATACGCTTTTTACTCTTTTTTGGGAGAAGCAAAAAATCTTATAAACTTAAGACTAATAACTTGTTAGTTGGCTTTTGGATTCTATTAACAAAATCGTTATTTTTGAACATATGTGTATGAGTAAAATTTTAAGCAAAGATGTATTTTGGTTTATTACATCATAATCAATTAAAAAGTCTATTTTGAATATTTTTTGTTGTTACGGCCTTATGGATTTTAGATGACGATATGTATAAGATGTATAAATTATTTAATAAATAAACAAATAAGAGCGCTATATTGGCTAAATCTTATACACCCCTTACCAGGTAGGTACGTACTTACCCTTGTCACCTGTGGTGAAGGGTATAAAAATAAACGGGATTAATTTTAATACTGTAAATCTATAAAAATATTTTGTAAAAAATTAACCGAAATGCTCATAATAGAAAAAATTCTGGAAAATTTATTTATTTTAAAATTTTTTTTATTGAAAATTTGATTTTAAAATTTTTAAAAACTAAGGATTTGCCCAAAATTTTATTATTTTTCCAAACGCTACAAATTTATAACGGAGCGGAACGGAAAAAGCAACAACAAAGTACTTAAACAATTTTAGCTTGTAGCTTGTGAGTCCCTCAAATATGTAAGTGAAAGAGCCTTTTTCGTTTTTATTATTTGAATACGTTTTTATACCCTTCACCAGAGGTGACAAAGGTATATATAAGTTTGTCATTCCGTTTGTAATTTAAAGTATATATATTCTGAATCCTTAAAGATAGGGACATCGATTGAGCCATGTCCGTCTGTTAAAATCAAGTTTTCTCAGCATTCCGAAGTCGTACGGACGCGTTAGTAGTATCAAACAATCAGAAATTCT
>NDXZ01089280.1:0-10714 GCA_003055125.1 Paykullia maculata | reverse complement strand
GTGAAGGGTTTATAAGATTCGGTATAGCCGAATATAGCGCTCTTAAATTTGTTAAAAACAGAGTTCTAAAATCCTTATAAAAAACTAAATGAAAAGAATAAATATGAATGAAATAGTTTTTTTCTTTCTATAATTTTTGGCAACCACCACAAAACGTTAATTTAAAAAATGATTATTTATGCACATAAAAACATACAAATGTATTTAAATATCAGCTGATTTTTGTTTTGCTACGTGGTTATGTTGCCATATTTAAAACATACAAGCACTTTCGGTTTAATAAAAACAAACGAAATTTTAAGAAGCTAAATTTAGCACGTTCAGAATGATTACTACGGAATCAAAATCAATTCCGCACGAAATTTGTCACATACCTGAATATAGGGTTTTTTGATGACTTTTAAGAAATACTTATAAATTTCATCAAATAGAAAGTTCATAAATTTTAAACTAAAATGGTTATCAAGAGATTTTCATATTCCCTTGTTTTCCCATGTTTCCAATTTTTAATATTTATGTCTTCCGTTAAAAATCGTTGTATGTATGTACATACACTCCTCGCCACTTGAATAGCGCACCAAAAGAATTTTTTTGTTTGGCTCAATATCTCACGAACCAAACGTGATAAAGACATAATTTTTTTAAATTTATATATATATTAAATCCTGTTGTTCCTATAAGGAGCATAGGGCCGTAAACTAAAAGATAAAATACTGTTTCAGATGTAAAAAATCGCATAAATGGTGTTTTTGGGGGGATGTTCTATTCAAGTGGTGCAAAATTCAGATTAATTTTTTTTAAATTAATTTAGTCAAAAATTCATATAAGATAAACCAATAAAGATATCTAAACCGATGTTTTTGTATTCGATATGTATGTGCTGCAAATTCATGTATAATAAATTGTTGAATAAACTTTTATTAATATTCAGTCATAGTCATAGAAGAATAATTTATTATCAATTTATTTGTAAATGTGTTGAATGCGAAAAGTGATCTCTATTAACGATTATGGGACGGCTGCATCAGTGTTGCGAACTTCTTCGAAAATAACTCCATGACAAGCGCTATAGGTTAATGATAACTTGTTACTTTTAACCTGTGCGGCGAACGTCATATTGGATGTCATGCTTAAACAACTTGTATTTGTGGGTGTTGTGCAATTCAACTTCGCCAGATTTTTTTTTGAGATTTGTTTCTTAAGCAGTAGGACTATGCAAATTTAGCCGTTATCGACAGGTGCCCTCAAAGTCAACATAACTCAGACTATCGCTGAAATTTAACCTATAAATTTTGGAAAAATTCGTAGATTTTAACAGTTTTGGTATTTTTCGGTAGAAGAATTATTTTTTTTATAATAGTGGCAACGCTAACGTACATACATATGTATGTACCCCAAATTTTTTTAGGTTCACAAAACCATACCCAGCAAAAAATGATGCTTCCCGGAAACAGCTTTGTAAGGCAGTGTGCAGTTGTGCACCGCTTCCACTTCTATGAAAGATTACATGATTTTTGCATGAGATTCCTTGCGTGGAGGCTCTGCTTTAGAGCTCCTTAATGATATTTTTGAAAAAACTGCTAAATATATTCAAATTTGCACATCACTTTTGTAAGCTAGTAGTTTCAAAAGGAAATAAAAGAAGCAGTAGGTATGCACTAGTCACATTTACTACTTCCAAATTACAATTTTTTCCGCGGGGTATTTAAACTGATCCTTAACCAGCAGTAACATCTAATTTCAATATTTTACAAGTTTTCCCCAACATTGTAAAAGACTACGTTAATACAACACGAGCGTATATAAGTACATACTTACATATATGTTTATGTATGTATAATGCACATATGTATGTACATACATACATACACAATTGCATATTTACCGGCATTTGCCAATGTATTATAATGTCTTAAAAAAACAAAATTTACAAAAGTGTGAGTACGTTAGCGAAAAAAGCAAAGAAACAAAAAATGCTTACAATTCAAACTAAAATTACTAAAGCGTAAAAAGAAACAAACAAAAAATTAAACATCAGCTCAAACGACGAACAGACAAGAATAAACTCAGAGTAACAACAAAAATGTGGAACAACTAGTCAGTCGTTGAATTTAGATTAATACCCAGAAGATTGATGGATGTTTGTATGGGTGGGAAGAGAAGAAACAAAAACTGGTAGAAAACTTAAACATGCATGTGATGTTTGAACTAAAATATAGATACGTTCTCACGTGATAATTATAAAAGAAGTAGGAGCGCTATAATCGGCTGTGGCCGAATTTTGTATACCCACCGTTCCACCAATAACAAATAAGAGCGCTATATTTGCCTGGGCCAAATCTTATATACCCTTCAAGTGGAATAATTTTTTATATCTCAGTCGGTTATTGATGGATCTTGCCAGTTTTCAATACTGATTTTCTCGAAAGTATTTGCAAAAGTTTGATACCACATACAACCCAGGGTGATCTATGGGAGCTAAGAAAACTTGTTTTTAACCTACGAACGGACAGACGGATAGACGGACACCTTTCTCACCTGTGGTGAAGGATATAAAAAGGAGAAAATATGGATGGAAAAAAGATGGGCGCGTCACTCTTATTTCTGCCTATTTCATTTAAATATTATATCTGTGGCAATATATTATAACATGCTAAGTCGAGTTAAGTCAAAATTGAGTTAAGATCATATTCTGGTTCATCTTCTTACAATTCACATTTGGATCCAATCCGTTTTCAAATACTTGAGTTTTCGAAAAAATTATTAAAGTTAATTTTTAAACGTCCATACTTTTTGAATATATTTCCTACGACATAATATCTTAATTACACTTTAGTTTTTTTAAAAAGTCTTATCGGTTATTAAATATTTTTTCATAAACTCCTATGTCAACGTAAACTCAACATTTACTAACCATAAGTCAACATAAATTTGTTTTTGTGCGTGTTTTTTTTTTGTCTATTTTTCTACATAAGCTGTTCAGTTGCTGAAAGACTGTTGAGTTGCTGAGAGTATTTACTTGTAAAAATGGAAAGTGAAGATATAATTAGCATATTAGAAATTAACAATACCAGTAATGTTGATTTTGCTAGTGATGATTTTGTTGTTGATGCTAATTTTAATATAAGTAATTGTACTTCTCCCAGCTAAGATTCTGAAAACGAAGTTGTAAGTGTTGTGCTAAACTCATTATTGGCTGGTAATAATATATTAAAGAATTTAACAAATACAAACATCCTATCTCTATTTACTTACTCGTTTCAATTTCAACAGAAGCTCTTACGTCAACTTAAAAATTTAACAAATCTACTCCCTCTTTTGCAAGAAAATCTTAAGTCTACTTAATCCCTTTTTTTTTAAATTTCGTTTTTCAAAACATCTTAAAGACAAAACAGCTAAAAAACATACTTTCAAACGAAATATTTTTCAAAATCAATATTATTTGTCTTCAAAACCTTCTTCCTGGGTTAAAAATATTTTCTAAAACTGCAACACAATAGATTTTACACTAAATCGTTAATATCTCAAAATACAATTTTTATACTTAAGATGTTATGATAAAACACCACAGATATGTTAGTTTTTAAACCGATCTATATATGAAGTAAAAGGTGGGAATAAAAGTAGGCTTGTCACTTCTACCAATGACTTTAATTTGGCTGTAGAAATATACACGTAGGCGCCCTTTTTTTATCAAAATCTTTATCTATATAGATAATTTATAAATTAAAGAATGTGGGAGATATGCATAAAAGTGGGCGTGTCATATTAATTTTCGGTTGGTGAGTTTATATTGGCCAAAAAGCCATATTTGTTTAATTTTAGCATCGTACAAGCATTTCTTATAGTTAATATGATTTTTTAATATGTAGATTTTGATCTTTGCAATCGAGGAATTATTTTACTTCCTTGCGTTATTGCATTTTATTTGATGACAAACGGACGTACTGACATGATCCATTCTTTGCATAATGATGCAGAACTTTTTTGTTGTTGTGTCACAAGAATGATAAAAAAAAGATTACGCATTCCGGTTTTAAAAAAGTTTTTCTCTCTGCGCATCTACGTCACAAAAGTCGCTCTCTTAATAAAAACAAAAGCAAAATATTGACAAATAGTGTGGTTTGTATGAGTTAAAGAAAAAAAGTGGCAATTACTAAAAAAACATTTTTAATGGAATTTACATGAAAATTTTTAGTTTATTTATTTATAAGTTTTTTCATAGAAAATTTAAGTAAAATTTATTCATTGTTTTAAAAGTTATTTACAAAGAATTCCGGTGTTGGAAGTGAGGCATATGATAAATAACCGTTTTTAAGCCAATTTTATAAATAAAAACATCCAGCGTTTATATATATTTGTTATAGAAATATTTTTTTAAAATTATACTTAATTTTTTTAATTTTTACAGTACAAATTTTTAATTTATTTTCTTATTAGTTTTGCTTTTTCTTTGCTAGGAAAATTCAGAGAGTTCATGATTTAGGTCTCTTATCAAAAAATACATCTGAGCTCTAAAGAATATTTATATTTTATGTCAATTTTATGTGTTTTTAAAAAAACCTTCGGTAATAAGCAAGCCTTCGTTGTTATTTGGTTGCAAAGTGCTTGCTTTTAAGCATAATGATAAATAAAAACAATAAAGTTTTC
This sequence comes from Paykullia maculata, assembly GCA_003055125.1. Classification (NCBI taxonomy): domain Eukaryota; kingdom Metazoa; phylum Arthropoda; class Insecta; order Diptera; family Rhinophoridae; genus Paykullia; species Paykullia maculata. Next base: position 6,064 of record NDXZ01089280.1, on the reverse strand, counting down.
CAATTGTTTAAAATATCACTTTTTTATTCACATTTTTAAACAATCTCTATGAAATTTAAAACTTTTACATGTAGTTTTTATATTTTTCTGCCTTTGTGACGTCAGACATTAAACAGCTGATTTTTGTAAACAGAGGAACATGCGCGCAATGCGGAATTTTGTTTTTATAATTTTTGATTGTGCCAATATTACCCATCTTCAATATTCATCTTAGAATTATATGAGAATCAATAAAATATATAATTTATGGGACTGAAGGCGAATATGTCGAGGTGTTACAAACATAATGTTAAAACTAATACTTCAACCAAATTTTTACGTCAATAATTTATATGAGTCGAAGGGAAAAACTAAGAATACATACATAAGTATGTACTTTGTACTTGTAGTCATAATAAATTGCAAAAAATTCAAGTTAAATATTGTGTCTAAGACGAGTTGCTAAATAAAAGTTCGACATTGTTTTTTATTTCAATGTGAGTTTTATGGTGTTAATAACCAAGGTGGCTGCATTTCGAAGAGGATTTTGCATTAAAATTTTTTTAAATTAAATTCGACTAAAGCGAAAAAAAACAGCGAAAGAAGAGAGTGAGAAAGAGAGAGAATGTGTGAACGTTTAATATTAGAAAAGAAATGGTCTGTAGCAAGGCGAATATATATCAGGTGGCCTCAGTTAATCAGCTGATTATTTTTTTTCGTCACGATAATGTCAAACTCCATACATAAAAAATAATTTTCTCTCTCTTCTTCGTCACGATAATGTCAAACTTCATATAAAAAAAAAATTGATAAAAAAAATCCTCTCCGAACTGATATTAATTCGCCTTGGTCTGTAGGCTTTCTTATTTAATTACATCATAGTGAGATCTAATAGTTTTTTTTCCTAATATAAGTAAGAGTTTTTAAAATCCCATGTTTTATTTTATTTTTTTAGCTTTTCCTAATATAAGAAAATCAATTTTAAACTTAAATGATGATTTAAACTCTTCTCCATAACAACTTTTCCAATTTTCAAAATTATAAAAAAAAAGAAATTATTGTTTTAGGACAAAAGTAAAATGTATTACTCATCGAAAGCTTTACTTCTTTCTGGCAATTTATGGATTCTTCATTTTTTAAGGTCAGAAACGAATAAAATTAATTTTTGATACCTTATTTTGAAGTAAAGACATTTTGCAGTGAACAAAACAAAACATATAATAATTAGGAGGGGCAATGTTTAGCTTATACGGCGAGCGGGGCTAAACTTTTTAATAATTTTTGATTGGTCGCGCAATATAAGCCCGAGTATTGCTATGATGGAAAACTATGCACTCGTCTTTGGTCGAATATGCTGACCGTTTTTCATTAAATGCTCTCTTTAAACGGATCAATTGTATATGGTTTAGGTCCCCCATGACAGTTTTATCCGATTTTAACAGCTTATAATAAATAGATTATACTTTTCTAAACACTCCAAATACCGAGCATTACTTACCTTGGTGCCATTGATATCAAGCCGAAGTTGCCAAAGTTCGACTTCGTTTTGTGGCGCTAAAAAAACACTTTAGCCATGTAAAGTTCCCTTTTCACTTCTTTTGGATAAATCCATTTGCTTTTAAATGTCTGAAAATTGTTGCTTGATGTAAACTTAATGAAAACCCTTTACCCAGACAATGAATTGCTACATTGCATTAATGAAATTGTCATTGAAAGTCAGCTAATAAAGCCCTTCATTGCATTAATAAAGAATGTTTCATTATATTTATGAACCTACTATGTATGTGAAACTATGTCATTAATAAAAGTCATAAACCTAATTAAGCTGATTCATTGGCTTAATGAGACAATTTTATTAAATAATTGAAAATCCTTCATAAGTTAAATGTAATTTTTCATTTGTTTATTAAATTTTCAAATTTGTTGTTATTTTAAGCTGTCTATATGCGGCCAAATCATCAATAGACTTTCAAACTATTTCTTGGAATAATTTAAAAATATTGTATGTTTAAGTAAGATCTTAAAAAACAAATTGAACGTGAATTCTAATGAATCTAAAAAAACATTTAAACAGTTTTTCAAAAAACCAACAAACAAAAATGCTTTTCTTTTTCCCATATACATTTAGTTAGCCTTGGATTTACTAATATTTTTCCTTGAATTTGTTTAATGAAACGATTTTCATTAATACAATGAACTATGAAAAGTTGAAAATGGGAGACTTCATTTAATCAATCATAATTTTGAATAAACTTTGCCTCAAATATTTTTTCCCTTTCCCAAAATTGCAAACGTGAATAATTATCCCCTTAATATATGTTCCCTTTTTTTTTGTATTAGTTTGCTCACTTTGTTTTGTCTAGGGAACAAAATTTCACATTTGGGAACAAAATTTATGGGAACAAAATTTCACATTTTATTCACGTTAGGGGTGAATGTATTTTTTTCATTATATTAATGAAAATGTTCATTAAAATAATGCAGAATAATGCAGCTGACCGGCTACAAAAAATAACAACAGAGTGAAACTTCCCCTAAATTATATATTTATAAACGAAACTCCTCCTTTTCAAAGCTTAAAAAAAACTGTGTTGTTTACGTTTCAACAGAATTTAACCGCTTAACAAGTAGTCCAGAGTAAAACGATGAGAATTAATGCAGATACCTAATATTATTACTTTAGATTAAAAGTATTCAAAAGACTTCTTTAATATTGAAGTAGATACAATTTAAATAGATATTTTCAAAACAAAAAAACCTTACGTAAACGTTGAATAAAATGGTATAAATATTCAGAGTTATTTCCCGACAAGACTGAAAGTTAATTTCCAATTCAATATCAGATAATTAATAAATGTATGTATCAAATAGGTTTATAAATAATTACAATGTTATTAGTATGTAAATATTTCATATCAATATTTTGACGTATGTTTTATAAATTTTATAATCGAATTTAATTACGTGTTCACTATTTAATTTTATACACGTACACAGATATGCATGCATATGTATATACATACATATGTAAATATATGTATGTATATGCACATTAAAAAATAAGTTCAACAATATTTGACCGATGACGAGAGATTTGCCTTAAGACTCTACAGTTGAAAAGAAATCACTATTCATCTTCAAATCAACTAATATTTGAGCAAAAAAGGAAAAATCACACACACACACACACAGAGAAAACAGACAAGCCCCCAAAAATTTACCAACTGCTAAGACGCCACTAACACATACAAACAAACATACACATGCCACTTTAAGAGATACAAACTTACATGCACACAATTATTTTTTTAATGTTAGATATTTTCTAAAAACAAATCCATAAATCCATGTCAACTTAGTGCTTTTACAACTATTTTTAGTGCTTTTTTATATTTAAAATTACTTTTTTTGTGACAACTTTTAATAAGCTCAAGGAGCTTTACTTAAATGTTGAACATGTTAACGTACATATGTATGTATGTGTTAAGACGATTACAAATTTTCTTCTGCACAAAAATCTGACGTGTTATACAACTTGATGAATCATGATATCTAACTACTTTTAGAAGATTAAAAAAATGGGTCGTTACAAAAACGTAAGAAATGAAATTGTGACCATATAAAATATAGCAAACAACAAAAATTTATACATATGGGTCATTTTACGTCAAGTGGACCAACTTTTGAAATCGATTTCTTCGGATCAGGATGAAATTTGCACCATAGTTAGTCCTATTGGATAGTAGCTTAGAGACAATTTTTCAACAAGATCGGTCAACAAATTTGTCCTTTTGGCCAACCATAGTTTAGATAGCTATTTCTTCAATCTTTCCAACAAAAATTTAAAAAAAAATAAAAAAAAATTTTTTTTTTAATTTTTTTTTCAAAAAGGGCCTTTTTTTGCTTAAAAGAAAGCTTATAACTTTTTTATTAGTTTTATTTTAGAAACGCTTGCACACAAATAGGAAAAAATCAAAATAGTGCATATAGTAAAAATTGAAAAATCCTTGTCTTGAGTTTAAAAAAAGGCTCTTTTTGAAAAAAAGATTATTTAAAAAATTTCTTTGGAAAGAAACTATTTTGAACAAATTTTGCTAAGAGCAATAGGTAATAAGTTACATGTATGAGAAAAAACACTTGGTTGGCCAAAAGGTCAAATTTTGACCCCCTCTAACTCAGAGAGTTCTTGACTGATCTTGCTGAAAAATTGTGTCTATGCTACTATTCTATAGGTGCAAATTTCATGCCGATCGATTTTTCAAGTTGATCCACTTGACGTGAAATGACCCATATATATTATTTATTTAAATTACAATGTCTCGTTGTATTGCTTATTGTGTATTAAACTATATTTTAAAATTATTTATCCAGCAGAAACGTTCACTACCGTTACCCTTAATGTTAATAAAATTGTCATATATTAAAATATTATTTAAACATTGCAATCAAGTAGTACTTACAAAAATGAAATTTATGGTTTCAAAAAAGTGCTTTTTTGAACTCGGGTTTTATTTAATTTTAATATTATTTTTGCTTTCAAAAAGTTGATATCACCGTTAGATAATTACAAATTTAAAATGGTTTGTGTATGTGTTTCTTAAAGTAGTTGTATTTCTATGCCAATGGAATTACATATTCTAAAATGAAGGGGAAAGGCAAACAGACAGACAGAAAATATAAATAAAATTTCAATGTTTATTCAGAGGAATGAAGACTCTGTTTGTGTATTATAATTTCCTATAGAACTTTTGTTGGACTAAGCAAAAATAAAACGATAATACCTATAATTAATTTTTTTTTTTTATAAATATGTACATATGTATGTATGAATAATATATCTTCTTAAGCACACACACACACACACCCACACATACATACATGTATCGTATAAAAATAAATAAAAGTTGACTATGACTTTGATATATATATGTATATTATTTAATAATAACGGTACTGTGTACAGGGTTTCTCATTAAGTGTAACGAATTTATTTATTAAAGTTTATTTACTTTATTTATTAATAACATTAAATATATTTTTACGAAATGATTTAAATTTTTTTTATCATGTTTATACAATTCCATTATGAGAAGTGAATTTCAATTTCAATTTCAATTGCGCTATAAATATCACCACCAAAGAATGTGGAATTTTATCACATGGTTGTCATAGAAATTATTTTTTATCTCAAAATTGAAAGAAACGAATTATGTATTTGTTTTCTTAATTGTTAAAATTAAGGTTAAAATTTTAATGTGTTAATATTCCTAAAGTTAAATTTAAATATTTACGTTATCTTGAATTCAATCAGACCTATTTTAAGACCCTATAAAAGTATTTAGTGTATACGACTACATATATTTATTTAATAAGACCTTCAGAAAAAAATAATTATTATTGATTGACGGATGTGTTAATTTTTTTTTCAGTTTATAAATACTCAAGGATAACGTAGGATACGATTTTATTAAATCCACCTTGATAAAAAAAATTGACAGCTAAAAGATAAAACCTATGACGGAAATAAAAGTCAGCTAGTCAGTTGCAGCCACCCTTGTTAATCCACCTTGATATATTTAATGTGTTTTTATGCAGATCAATAATAATAGTTATTTTCGAATTCGAAAACCGAATTTTCAATTTGTCATGGTTATAAAGTTTCTATTGCAGGAATAATAATTTGATTAGTGCTGACTTTATATAAATGTTTCCAAACGTATAATTCTGGACGTTAATGGGAAACTATAGATCTCTGTTGTTATTTTTGAAATAAATATGTACATACATATGTACATAAGTATAAGCCCCGAAGATGTTACTCGATGGGTAACGAAATATTGGCAAATTAATTGAAAAAAACTGACCTAAACATTTAGCTAACAGGAATTTTAAAGGCAATTTACTATAATCGGCCTAAATTGATTAATAGTTAAAATAATTTAACGTTGAACTTCGATTTGTAAAAATGTTTTAGAAAAACAAAATTAATTGTTAGATTATATGTTAACTTAGTGTCATAGATAATTACTCGTAATGGATTTTTGTCGGTTATTATACCCTTCACACACACACATGTGTTAAGGGT
>NDXZ01089192.1:12308-23747 GCA_003055125.1 Paykullia maculata | reverse complement strand
AAAAAAAAAAAAAAATTTACAAAAATATTATTGTTTTGCAACTTTGAAACTACAAATATATTCGAAAAAAATTATTCCATTAGGACCATTTGGCCGCCAATGGTGATGGGTATATAAGACTTGCCACAGCCAAATATAGCGCTCTAACTTGTTTTTTTTTGTTGCGTTTGGATATTACTAATTATTAAAAAAACAAATTCATTATTAATTCAAACATTGTTTGCTTATTTATTTAAAAATTCTTAAATAAACTTTTTACGTAATGAACTACAGCCGAATTGTGACCGCTGTGTAATTACTAGTCTGTCATTAATCTTCTTTTTTTTTTGAAAGCCTTAATGGAAACGTGTTTTAAAATCTAAAGTAATTTGCTGATTTAAATGAAAATAAATAAAAAATTTCTTTATGTGTATACATTTTAGGTTTGGTCCGATGTTCGTTTACGCATTAAAAAGCAAAATATGAAAGAAATAAAAAAAATCAGAAAAATCAAAATTCCAAAAAAACCAAAAAAAGAGCCAGTAAATCCCGAAGAAGATCAACTAATGGAAGCTCTTAACAGTTCATTTTCCATCTATGAAACCCATATTAAAACAGAAAATATTAATCATTCTTATGAAGATTTCGAAGAAGAACAACCTAAATTAGTTGCAAACTCATATTATGATGCTGGTTCTCAACTAGCATTATCTGAAACTCCATTATTACAACCTAAAGATGAGGCAATAACTTTGGTACGAAAACATATGAATAAACAAAATAAATTAATGCAGCAGTTGGTAGAAGTGTCCTCAAATATGTCGGTGTTAATGAAAAGACATTTAAGGGCAGTGGAAAAGAAAACCTCTATAATGGAAGAACAATTAAAGTTGAGTGAATATCATAATGTGTTTTTGAGGCGACAAGAAACAAAAGAAAAATGTAAAAATCATAATACAGATTAATTTAAATAGTATTAATAAATAAGGAATTTGATATGTAGTTTTTAGGTTTGTAAAACGATACAAAGTATTAATTAATAAAATGCAAAAAAAAATTGTAAAACAAAATGCAAATTATACTTATTTTTAATCAGGAAATGAATAACTAAAGTGTTTAAAAGGTATGTAAATTGTCTGCCTAGTGGTTTAAATGTTACCCTTGTTTAATACATTTTAAATTTGAATAACATAATTGCAATATTTGGTTGCTACACAAATGCATTAAAAACATAAACTTAAAGAATTTTGAACTTGTACCAATAAGCCGTAAAACATCTATTAAACTTTTTAAATTCCACTTATTTCGCTAGCTAGAACTCTTCCAACTTAAATTAGACCAAAAAACTGAATTGTTCTTATTTTTTACAATATTCAATTGAACAAGCACTTTTCTGTTTGTTATTCTTTTTGTATTGTTCAGTACATGTGTTTTTGTTGCAGTTTGCAGCAAATTTTAATGCTTATATCTCCTAAAATACTTAACCAGTTTTAGCAAAATTTTTATTGTATAAGATGGTATATTTTTTGTGAAACAAAAGAGAAAAAGGTACTAACATATTTTTCCTTTGTCTATCTAACTACATACATACACATATGTACAGTTATCCCACAATTTTAATAATATTTTCTTAACTGTTTTATTTAATTTATTTTAAAATCATTTTTTTTTTTTTAGGTTTGGTCCGATCTTCGTTTACGCAGTTTAAAACGTCTCAGCGATGAATTTAGTCCGAAACCGAAGAGAGTCAAATACAAATCGAAGAAGAATAAACTTTTAGAAAATTTAAAAAGTGTCGAATCCATTTACTCTTCATATGGTGACAGCTCCCAACAAACTGCCTACTTATCACCTACAAATATTTACAATGATTCCCATAACGTCTCAGAAGAATCTTATGCAAATAATCCCCTCGACGATGAAAATATGTCGCAACCTCACAAAACCGAACAACATTTCCTAAAATCATCTAACGACACTAATTCTTTTGATGGCAACTCCCACGCAGAGGAAGAAGATATTTATCATAAAGATTCCGACAAATATAATGCTGATTGTCCGTCACCGCGTAACGCCTTACAGACAGAATTAAGTGAGTACAAAATGAACTATTTGAGTGAAACGCTCTCAACTCTAGAGCGACAAATTAAAAATCAAAATATAGTTATGGAACATTTAACGAAAATTACCTCAAATTTGGCCGAGTTAATGGAGAGACATGTAACAAGTTTGGAGAAACAAAATAACATTATGGAAAGGCAATTGCGGGCAACGGAATACCACAATGCGTTTTTAAGAAAACAGGAGGCTAAAAACAAAATGAGCAATAAATGTAAAACAGAAGATTTACAAAACTCTTAAGCTGAATTCACCCATTGTGTCTGAACAAAAATTTTGTCCAGACACATTTTTTTTTTATATTGAGTTTTAAAAAGAGACGTCAAACTCAATACAAAAAAAATTTTGTTTGAACAAAATTTTTGTTCAGCCACAATGAGTGAATTCAGCTTTAGCTAAACGGAATTAAACTGCAGAATTATTTTTAACAAATAAGCACTTTATTTAATGCAGTCTAATAATATTTTTATTTGTATATTTACATTTTTTAATTAGTAAGAGAGGAATAATAAATATTTAATTTTAAGTAAAATGATTTTAATTTTTTTTTTTTACATACTTGTGGTCGCCTTGTGTTCAAAAAAATACCTTAATCCATTAAATTAAAAAAAAAAGTTACAAGACTTATGTGCTGAGCGTTTTGGGTGAAATTATTGTATCTGTTTTGTTATTGTAACAAAAACAATACACACGAAAAATTTCCACTAAAATCGCATACTTGTATAAAAAAAACAGCACATTTCTGCCTGTTTTTATAAAATTAAAGCAAACTTCTCAAAAAAAAAACTCTTTTTGTTGAGTAAGCTTTATTTTATTTAATTTGTGTATTTGTTAGTTAGTAGCAACTTTAAACCGATAAAACTATAGAAATACTGCACCAAATACATACATATGAATATTTGTTCTCTTCCTTATATGAACTTTAACTATGCTTAAAAGGGTGTACATGCGATTCCAAATCGTAGCCGCCAGTTCTTTGAGAGAAATTCGATTGTCGTAAAAACAAAGGTCCATATTAATTTAAATATTTGTATACATACTTATGTATGTATATCGGGTCATACGTTGATAGCACTTAACTGTTTATTTTTTGCCGTAAGCCAATAATAGCAAACGATTTCTTATTTTTGCTATTCATATCACGTTAAGAAAAAAGTCAGTTGCGCGCTATCAACGTATAACCATCGATAAAGAATTGAGGATAATTTAAGTTAAACCACTTTTTTAAATGACAAATATTTGCAAAAGGTTTTTATTATTTTTAAAAATTGGCCAATGATTCTTTATTACACATAATCGTGTGGTTTAATTAAACAAAAATACGGCCAAGATTTTTCTTACTTAAGCCGAGATCGCAATTTTAATTCGTGTATATTGGAAAAATTGTCCAACAATCAGCTGTTTAAACAATTTTTTTTTAATTTACCAAGGTAAGTGCCTGGCAAAAACTTGTAGCTAATAATTCTATTTTTGAATGTTCATTACATAACATTAAGCTACAAATTTTTAATCTTTATATCCTAGCGATCAAAATTGCTTTGTTTCGGGCTAGGAACTTGGTGTTTCCATACTTTGTATATTTTCGTTGTTTTGGAAGAGTATTATTTGTTATTTTAATGTTTCCAAACTTTGTATTTTTAGGTATAAAGTTTGACAAAAGACAATAATTATATACATATGTATGCTTATAAATAAATATATGTATATTTATTGTCTTTGGTTTGAGAGCTAATATTAAAAAAACGAAATAAAAAAAATCGTTGAATTTTAACTTTTAAATATGTACACATGTATATTTAACTCAACATACAAATTACTTGTTTATAAGCTTGCAGTGAAAGCAAATTAATAAATGTTAAGCATCAATTTTTCGGTGCAATTCCTAATGCAACAAATTCTGTTATTATAATTCACAAATTACCTATTTTTAGTCCGCTATTCACCTACTTCCCCATCTGGCATCATTCTTTTTAGTTCATTTGTTTAAAGCTTTGCAACACTTCGTTTCGTTTGTTAAAAACAAAATGTAAACAAAGTGAATGTGTATTCGCCAACTGCAGATCACAAAAAAGTGAAAAGTGATTATCATAGGTTGCAAAACAAAAATTGTTAAAATTTATCTTTAAATAATAAAATTACAAAAATTATGTCTCACTTTGTGTAAGTATAAAATTGTATTGCACAAGATTAACATTACAAAAACAAATACATATTTCGAAATATGCAATCCGAAGTTGGAAAAGAGGTGAACGAAAAATATGATTAAAGAATACTTAATTAGCACCCAAACAAGTTGAGCTAGATGTATGTAAATTGTTGTCGTGGAAAATGTTTATTGTATTCAGTGACATGTTAAAACAAATGTGGGCTAATAGATAATCAGTTTGCTTGACCATGTTGCGATTTCAATAGTAAGTTGGGTTTGAAGAAAATGTTTTTTTTTTTTAAATTAACTAAGGAAGTTCTACCTGCAAATGCAGCTGCTATTAATTCCATTGGTACTAATGGCTTAACGATAACCCAACAAAAAATAAGTTTTACAAAATTGCTTAAACTTAAAAGCATGTTTAAAATTTACATAAAAGTAAGAAAATTTATTTTAAAAATTCATTCAGAGTAAACACAAATTCACCTCAAATTATTAAATCGGTCAATGGTAAATATGTATATATTAAAATTTGAGTAAAACTGCATTGTCCCTAAATATCAGAATGTAAAAAAATTATACAAAATAACTTTAAGAAAGGAAGGGCACAAAAAGTACAACATTTTTTTAAGTCATAAATGCATAGATGCACCATGCACCTGAAGAATGCATTAAAAAAATGAAAAGTTATTATCTAAAAAAAAAATATACCTATTCAAATAGTTAAATATGTAATGCACTTACACATGCTGTAAATTCCTTCACTTCAAGAATATTTTTAGCAGTTCAAAAAAGTTTATTGAAAATTATTTGATATACCTACCTACTTAAGCAAAATTTTTAATAAACTATTATAATACCTTCTATCTTGTTGGCCTCTTAATAAAAATTAATGCTAGTTTTTATACACATATTTTAGGTTTTTTTTACAACAAAAAAAAAATAATGCGAAAATACTTCTTACTCGCTAAAAATTATATAATATTCCGTTTCTTTTAGAATACGTCACTCAGCCTACAAAAGGACTACAGAGAAACAGTACAGCTTATTGACTCATGAAATGGCCAGATTTTCGGTAGAACAAAATGGTTCAGGTAGAAATGATGACTCCATTTTGTTCTGGAATACATTGACGGAAAAACTTAATGCACTTGGACCACCCTATCGCACTGTACAACAATGGAAAAAGGTACATTTTTTAAAATGTTATGTCGAGAGCCTATTTGCATAAATATGTATTAATGTATTTTTGTCTGTATATGCATAAATGTGCATAAGCTCTAGATATGCTTTGTGAACACAAAAAAAAACTTATTAACACATATTTTCTTAAGGTTTGGACTGATTTTAAACGTTTTCACACCAAACGTAACTTCAAGTCGACACCAAAATTTAAGAAGAAAAATAAAGAAGAAACTGAGCTGGATAATGAAATACTTCGGCTAGACTTAGAAAAGGAAACAGAGGAGAAGAAGACATTTCAATCAGAAAGGAAACCTGCTACTTCCTCTAAAATATCACAATTTCTACAAAATGAATGGGAAGATCATGAACAGAATTCTTATTCAACCAATTCTAATGATTACACCGATGAGTATTCTTATCCAGACAGATATTCCTCCACACAACAATCACAGAACGAAACACCAATACCTGATGAATCTTTTTACGATGATTCTTACTCTTACGTTCCGACCAACGGATCAATAGCAAAGACACCCCGCAATTCGCCTTCCATTGCCAATCAATTTTTTCCACGTCCTTTACAACCTTTAAATAATCGTTTGCTAGATCAAACGTTATATGCCTTACAGAATCAATTGGAACACCAGACAAAACTTTTGGAACACCTATCACAAATATCCAGCACAATGGCTGGTTTAATGGAACGACAAGTGAACGCAGTAGAAAACCAAACAGAATCTATGCGTCGTCAAGCTTCAGCTACTGAGCATCATACTTTGGTAATGAATAATTTTGTCGAAATGATACGTGAAAAAATGCCAAAAGCAAATGCAAAAACTAATGTATCAAATGGCGGCTTATGAAAAATTTTGTGTTCAGATATTATAGTTTTTAAAATTAAAATTTTCCTGCAAATTAAGTTTAGATTTTTACATTAATGACAATAAGCAAAAAATGGTTAAAAATAAATAAATTTTATAAGAAAAAGCATAAAATAAAATATAATTTTTTGTATAAAGCTTAAAAATGTTAAAATATTTTAGATTTTTATTTGTAATACTCCATATTTTTTAGATATGCATTACACACAACTTAAAACATAGGAATAATGGAATAAAGTTAAGCAGTTAAATGTACCCACATAATTAAGTATACATCTGACTATCTAATTCTTGCAAGTTATGCAATGAGTCTTGCAAAAAATTTGGGTGGTCGATCGATTGACTTTTTTGTGCGCCGTAAAAAAATGTATTTTATTATTAAAAACAAGTGTTTTAAGCTTTATTTAAATTATCTTAACGTTACAAGTATGCAATAATCAAATATATGTACTTAGTATATATTATAAAAAAATTATTTGACTCAACCTTGATTATGGTACAGGTCAAGTCGGCAAAAGTGGTATGGTGTACATGTCGTATGTAATGAAATAAAGTGTTTATTGAATGAAATACCACGCTTAGGTGATGTGGTATGGTCGATACCACATTAGCAAAACATTACCCGCCAATCTTTTTATGTGCTTGCTAATGGGTTTTGCCAAATTTTCTTAAATTAATTTGAAATTTATTATTTCACGTCCTTTGCAGTTAGTTTTATGCGACCTTATTGCTTATGTTACACTTTATTCAGGTAAACTTTCTGAATATAACGGCTACATTATTCATTAAAGTGCATGCTTTTATGTATTAAAGTAGTTGGTACCCACTATTCAAAATTTGACCAGCATTTACTAGAACTAATTTATATTTCTTACATTAATATATCCTATGTACATATTATTTTAATTTTGTTCTTAATCAATCGCCATTATTTACAATTCTAAAATAAGCAAATATAATAAAAAATAATTATCGCAATAAATTCTCTGTGGCAGGCTAGATAAAATTATTTTTACAACAAAGTCAATACAACAATTTACTATCAATTTTGCTGTTTATGGGTTATTTATATTTTACATTGTCTGGCAGCTCTCTTTTTTATTTTCTTAGCACTTACCAACACATATTTTGTGTGAAAACAAAATGTAAACAAAGTGAATGTGTATTCGCCGCCACAGACCGAAAAGAGAGTGAATAGTGAAATACGTTTGAAAAAACAAGTATTAAAACTAATTTTAACAAATCAATAATACTTAACTAATATGTAGTAAGTGTTAAAAGTGTTTTATTTATAAGAGAACTTACTAACAAAACGGTAAATTAAAAAACCCAAAATAAAGTTTAATGAATAGAATAGTTTGAGAGTTAATAAAAGGGTGATATACTCTTACATATATGGGGATTTGTAAACGATTTTTGCCACAAGGTTGAACGAAAATAAAAAAGCAAAAACTTTAATATGTAAAATTTGACAACAAATTGTCAAAATGCATGAAATTTTTAAAAAATAATTTCAATTGGTCAGAAGCGTAATTACATTGTAAATGTTTACGTTAGAGTTTTGTTTTTAAGTACATATGTACATTTTTATTTATTTAATTTTAAAAAGGCCCTTTGACTTAAATTTTGCAACATAACATATAGATAGATATGTGGTTTTATATTGTTTTTATGCGTAGGTCACTCTTGGTCAAGTGGGAAATATTTGTTTAATCTGCAAATAATTTAATGAAATCTGAATATGTACCTACATACATACATATATGTAGTATGTACATACAGAGATATTTTTAATTATAATTAAGCACTTTGTCATTTAATTTAATCGTTTGCTTTAACTCTATAGCAGAATGCTGCCAAACTACAAAAGGACAACAGACCAACAGTACAGGTTACTGAAAACAAAAATGGCTATTCTCATTCAAAAAACTAAAAATTCTAATCAAATGACTTCGGCGACGTATAAACAACATAATGAGTTTTGGGAACAACTAACAGAGAATCTAAATAGACTTGGACCACCCTATCGCACCTTGCAACAATGGAAAAAGGTAAGAAGGTATATTTAAAAAATAAATAGAGGAATATAAACTAATAGTCCCTTAAAGGTTTGGTCTGATTTTAGGCGGTCCGTCAGAAAACGAAGTACCAAAGCTAATCCTCCATATAGTGCACAACACTTTAAAAAAGAATCAAATTGCAATAACGAAAGTAATGAAGAAGAAATAAAGGAAGAAGACGAGGAAGAGGTATCCCAATCTCAATTTGAAGTAGAGCGTGATTTTATAAAATCTGAAGTGGAAGATTATGAACAAAATTCTCAACCTGTGCATTTAACATATACTAATGATTATGACAATGATGATTATACGTATCCAGACGAACCTATACGAGAATCATATGAAAATGATGACAATGAAATTTTAATACCTGATGAATCTTCTTCCAGTTCTTTCAACTATAACCAAAGAAATCTTGAAATTCCACTACCACCGCAAAGCTATGTTCATCGGCAATCCGTCACACTTCCCCCTCCCCCTTTACAGCCATCAAATGCTCGTTTAATGGATCAAACCCTATATGCGTTACAAAATCAAATGGATTATCAAACAAAACTTTTAGAGAAATTAACGCATATGTCGAACACAATGGCAAATCTCATGGAACGTCAAGTAAGTGCTGAAGAAAAACAAGTAGAAGCTATGCGGCGTCAAGCAGTGGCTACTGAACAACATACTTTGGTGATGAATAATTTTATCGATATGATACGTGACAAAATGTTGAAGGGAAAGTCAAATGCTGGGTCGTCGGTGAATAACATTTTGTGAAGATCAAACATTATTTTAAATTAAAAAAAAACTGTTAAATAGTTATTGCGCTTGTATTGTATTTTTATAATTTATGTTTTAGAATAATTTCGTTTCTAATTATGTGTGTACTTGTTACTAAAAATTTATAACTTTATAAATACAAGTTGCAACTGAAATCATTTTTCCGAAAAAACAACAAAATTTTTATTTAATTATTTTTATGATTTTAATGTTATTTTGACAAAATAACGTTGAAAAATATTACCTATTTATTAATTATAATATTATTATATAGGTCTGTTGTTACTAGCACTTAGTTTGAACTGATATGTATAGATACCTATACATAAGTTTATTAACTTTAACATGATGTCTTAAAAGGTGCCCATTTGATCAAATGCAAGTATTTGTCATACAATCCAATATCTTTTGGAATTAGATTTAAAAATGACAAATAAATACTTTTGTGTGATATTTTGGTTTTATGTTTAAATCGTTTGTTTTTTAGGCATTTTTCGTTAGCGATTTTTTACAATTTGATTTTGTTTTTTTATTTTAGCTATTAGAACTACTCTATAGTAATAAAGTGTGAGTTATGTGGACATTTTGTACAGCCCTTGACAACGAAAATTTTAGTTTATTTTTGAAAAATTTAAGATACTCATTACCACACTTTATAAACAGCTAGAGATTTCTTTCGACATCTAATCGTAAAACTTCTAGGCATATGTTATTCCAGCAACTTTAGTTTCCCTTACAATTTAAATAAAACTACAAATAAATAATTTTTATTTTATAAAATAGTTCTTTTTTGTTTTTATTTTTATTTTATTTATTTATAGTTTGACTTCTTAAATTTTATTATCAATTTGTGTTTTTTGTTGTTTTTTTTTTACTATATTTTAAATTTAAATACGTTTTAAATGTACTTCTTGTTTTGACCAATCAATCAATGAATTCAATTAATTTAATTAATTTGTTTAAACAAAATAATCATACACAAAAATAGAAACTAAATACACATTTTTATAATTACTTACTTTTCTTTATATAATAATTATTTGTAATTTTTCAATATCAATTATAATTATAATTATTATTTTAATAAATCTTAAGTTTAGCTTACGAATAATAAATGTATATTTTAAGTTTTCTTTTTATAGGTTTTTTTAAATTAATATTTATTAAATATTTATATATACATATCATACTGGTTTGTTTTAAAGAGGGTTAAAGGGGGGTTCATATTTTATAGAATAAAAATATAATTCTTTATTTATTTAAACATGTTTAAAAAAATATTTATCTTTTTTGTTTAACTAACAAAAATTAAAAAAAAAATTTTATTTTAAAATATAAACAAGTTGTGTTTTTGTTTTGTTGGGAAGGGAAATACTTTTTCATATAGACTAATTAAATTTAATTTAATTAAATTACATCGACCATTTTTTTATATATATTTTTTTTTAGTTTTTATTTTTAAATGACAAAATAGCACTTTAATTTATTAGAAATAAACAAGCAAGTTTTTGTTTTTATTTTTTTTATTATTTTTTTTTTAATTTTATAGTAATTTGTTTTGTTAATCATTTTGTTTACTTTTAGATAATTTATTTTAGTTTTTATTTAAGGTGGTTGTTTTGTAGTTGATTTCTTGTTTTTCTTTTTAATTTAAACCAAAAAATTAAACTAATATTTTAAATAAGAAAATAATACAAAATTAGATTAACACTAAATATTTTATTTAAAAAAAGTGTAAATTTGGAAAAAAAAATGTTAAATATAATGAAAACGAAAACTAAAAGTATTTATAAGGTTTTTGCTAGATTTAATTTGTTAATTAGTAAATTTCTAATACGCATTTTTTACTAAAATAATTAAAAATTAATCCCTTAAATAGACAAACTTTAATGTCGAAAAAGACTTTTATAAGGAATTTAAGAGAAATAGGCCCAGTGTCTTGTTTTTTTTAATTTATTTTATTAATAATAAAATATATAAATGTGGCAGTTTTTTGTTTTAGATTAAATATTTTAGAATAAAACTTAATATCACTTTAAATTTCATGGGAAGTAAAAACCAAGAGTATAAATAATTATAAAAAGGCCCAAACAAATTTTTTTATTTGTAATCAATTTTTAAATTAATTTAAGGATAAACAAGCAAAATGAGTAAAAAATGTGTTTTTTTTTTGTCAAACCTTTAGTCAATTTATGGAGAAACATTCTTATAAACTTGTTCCCTAAGCTGAGAATTTAAGCAAAATCTTCATATAATAATGAAATTCATTAATTTTCCACAAAAAAAAAAAAAAAAAAAA